>JASVEL010009649.1:0-79174 GCA_032618575.1 Nicotiana noctiflora | reverse complement strand
GTTTCCCTTTGAACTTTCCGTAGTGAACTTATGTCGGATATACTCGATCAATCGGTAGATTTGATATCTTTGAACCGTCGAACTTTGTTGTATACCTAGACAACCACAAGTCACACAACCAACCGTTAATCGTCTTTAGTTCTCATTGTTGTGTTCGTTTCAGCCATGAACACCGTCTGGTTTCATAAGTGTGTAGAGAACTGGCGTTACAAAATTCTCCTTGAAGCGGCTAACACTTCACACTTACATAGGTGATTCCTAAACGTGTCATCCCGTAGATACACTATTTGATATACCCCGTATCATATTTAGAAGTCATTAAAAAGCTGCCTTAATGTTTTATCCTTGGTATAGAATATTGTCTTATAAGAGAATGGATCAAAAGTTTATTTGACAATGTTGAACCGTCATAAATGATTTTGTTTGATCTCCTTGAACCTAGATCTTGGGATCTCCAGTCTTCTAGGTAGAGTTACCGCCACTATAACTTGTTCTCGGTCATAGTCCCATTCCCCTTGATGATTTCTCAACTACATTTCTAGTTAGGCTTTTTGTAAGTGGATCTGCCACATTATCACTTGACTTTACATAGTCAATCGTGATAATTCCTCTAGAGAGTAATTGTCTAACGGTTTTATGTCTTCGTCGTATATGACGAGATTTACCGTTATACATAACGTTACCACCCCTTCCAATTGTCGCTTGACTATCATAGTGTATGCATATTGGTGCCAAGGGTTTGGGCCAAAATGGAATATCTTCCAAGAAATTCTGGAGCCATTCAGCTTCTTCATCGGCTTTATCCAACGCTATGAACTCAGCCTCCATTGTAGTGCGGGCAATACAAGTTTGTTTGGATGACTTCCAAGATACCGCTCATCCACCAATTGTGAATATATATCCACTTGTGGACTTAGAATCAGTTGATCCGGTGATCCAATTTGCATCACAGTATCCCTCAATGACCGCAGGATATTTATTATAATGCAAAGCAAAGTCCTGGATATGTACTAAGTAACCCAAAACTCGTTTCATGGTCATCCAATGAGATTGACCTGGATTGCTCGTATATCGACTCAATTTACTTATAGCACATGCTATATCTGAGTTAATTTCTGTTAAAAAAAATAGAAAAACTAAAATTTGGATTTAATAGTAATATTTATTTAATATTAATATTCTGTTATTAAAATAAATATTTAATAATATTTCTGTTAATATTTTACTATTAACAAATAAATTTGGTCCAAAAAGTTAATCAATCGATCGATCATTTGACCAAATTAATATTCTGTTATTGAAATAAATATTTAATAACATTTCTGTTAACATTTTACTATTAACAAATAAATTTGGTCCAAAAAGTTAATCAATCGATCATTTGACCAAATCCAAATCCGAATCCGAATCCGCAGCCGAAGCCGAGCCGAGCGAGCGACGACGACGACGACGACGACGCGAGGCTTGCTTTCTTCTCAACTCTTTAAGAACTAGAAGAAGAGCAATTGCTTATATACCCATAAAAAACCTCTTCCTCTTCCAATATGGGACAATGCCCATTTACCAAGGAGAGAGAACTTGAAATTTCACTCAAAATTTCATTTCCCTCCATTTCCCATTTAGTCTCTTTTAACTCTTTAATATATTAATTAAATATATTAAAAACCCAACAATTAATAGAATGAACAATTATCGTTTAAATTGGCCAGAAGGAATAAATATTTTTGGCAATGCTCAAAACTTAAGTAATTACCTTATGTACTTTTTTTTTTCTTTTCTTTGTTCGTGATGATAGTCAAATTAAAATTTTCACTTTGAGTTCTGGATCTCAACATCTGATTGCCCTATCACTTTATTTCTTGTGCTCTTCTTCTTCTCCTCCTTCTTTTTCTTCTTTTTTTAAATTTTTTTATTTTATCTTAAATGATTAATTTGTTATTTAAAAGATAAATTTTATTGTTAGTGTAAATACTTTATAAAATAAATTTAAGATCCTTTCAATATAGTTTCATTTTAGGCTGCGAAATTTTTTGAGCCGCCCCTGCTTACAACGAGCTTTAATTATGGGCCTATGGTATTGACTATTGTAACTGACGAGTCTGAGCATTCGGAGCTATTCTCGAAAATATATTACTCATCTATGTTCAAAATACGGCACTTCTATGTATCTCTTGACTTTTTGAAATTTCAACTATTAGAACTACAATTTTAGCAGTTACCAATAGGCAATATGTGCAGTGCAGGTCCAACATAGTTTGAAATTCTATGTTTTATCTCCTTTTTTCTTCTCAAGGAAATTTTATGTTCCAACATTTGTGAACTAGTAAAAATAACTAATAGAATTTCTGTGATCATCTTCTTAATTTTCTTCTTCGAAAAGTACAGTTTTTTTACTTCGCCTTTCCCCTTTTTATTCAAACTTCTCACCCTATCTAAAGATATTGCCTTAATTTGAATTAATAATCAAAACTAACTTCATAAGTTGATGTCCCCTTAGTAATGATGTTAACGCGTAATAAAACACCTAGGTGCTCGTTTGGTAAGAAGAATAAGGGATAACCAATTTCAAAATTAAATTTGAAATGATTTTATTCCATATTTGATTATGATAAAATTGTGGTATAACTAATCCCAGGATTAATTATCCTGAAGTTATATTATTTATTTATCCCTAGATAATGGTGGAATAACTAATATTTGAATAATTAATCCCCGAATAACTTGTTTCCAACCAACTATCCTAAAGAGTTTATAATAATGTATGTGCCTTTTTAAGTATTTAGCACCAAAAAGGAAAAAAGAAAAGTAACAATTCAAATTTGGAATTTTGAAAGTGTTTTCCTATCCAAGAGTAGACGTATAATTAGCTTCCACGAAGTTAAATATGGAAATTTTGAGACATCTGAAAGACGAAATATAGCGACAAATTAAATAATTTCGGTTAGGGATATCTGCTTGAGTCTTAATTGGATAATCTCTTTCTAACTCTAAAATATGAAATGTGAGAATTGCAAAGTAATACAAATTCGATTTAACTAATACAAGGTGTAATATTAACCGTATGATAATCAGCACTTATGATTCTCACTACTTAAGTAAGAATGAGGAATTGCTGTATTTTCTGCATTTATTTAAGTCAGCCCAAAATGTAACAATAAAAACATACACTGTATGTCTTAAGTGCAACTGTCTTGGTGGGTGCGTGTGAAGAAATATATACAGAAAGGACCTAACCCACCAACCTCGGGCCCCTACCATCACGGGGTAAAATTCAAAAATAGTCAAATTTACAAGTGGTAATTAAAAAATATCAACAGTTTCAAAAGTAATAAAAATGTAGTCATTTTTCATGTAAAGATAAATATTAACGAAAATACTGTTCAATTCCGAAAAATATTCCATCATAATATATTCGATTCGAATTTTTTTACATGTGAACTCACATAATACACTACAGTTCCAGCTTAATATACTGGTCCAACGTAATATGTTGAAAGTTCATACATAGGTATTTCAATCTCCAGTATATTATGCTGGAGCTTTCCTTGTACTGGAGTCCCAGCATAATATGCTGGAAGTTCATGCACAGGTGCATCAATCTCCAGTATATTATGCTGGAACTTTTTGTGTTGCAGCAAAATACTATTCATTTCCGAAAATATTCCATCATAATATATTGAATTCGAATTTTTTACATGTGAACTTCCTGCATAATACACTGCAGTTCCAGCATAATATACTAGTCCAGCATAATATGTTGAAAGTTCATGCATTGTATTCCAATCTCCAGTATATTATGCTAGAGCTTTCCTTGTACTGGAGTTCCTGCATAATATGTTGGAAGTTCATGCACAGGTGCATCAATCTCCAATATATTATGCTGAAACTTTCTGTGTTGCAGCAAAATAATGCTACTTTTCAATAACTTTGCAAACATTGGCTATTTTTCAACTACATGTCCGATAACTGGCTAGCACGTGTTATTTTCACTCATATGTGTACCCAATAACTTTTGCCTAGATCATATATATTTATTTAAGAAATTCACTAAATGTAAGAATATTTTGTTTGAAACTTAGTAAGTTATTCCAGTTAATATTATATATAATAACTTGAGATAGTTATAAAAATTTATAAACTTAAAATTCTAGATCTGTCAATACCTATCATACTATAAGGTATGCTTCGGGATCGAGTCTCATTAACCGAGGAAAACTCTGGCCAATCCACATAGCCTGCTTGACAAACGTCAGCATCGGGTTTCACAATAGCATTGGGGGATGGGGAAGGGGTGGGTAATACCGCGGGAGAGTTAACGTAGGAAACTGTATTATAAATCACATGTATCCATTTCATGTAAGTAATACTTTGTTAAGAAACTTAGCTTAAAGTAATAATATAAAACAAGAAATAGATAAGAATGTAGGGAGCAAGAGAGAAGAGATTCTTATTTCTTTCATGTATACCTTTTTTTCTTCACTAAGATTTTTTTCCTACAGGGTTTTTCTTAGTAAGGTTTAACGAGGCACATTATTTATAGACACATGGGAAAAGAAGTTACACCTATTACTCTTCTCCATTAACCTCCCACTATTTTTTATAATTATTGTTATAACTCTCACACCTCCATAACCCCATCCATGATCTTCCCCCATGATCTCAATAGTTAATACCATATTCATGACATCCATTTCTATCATCTCAATATCATCCTATAAATAGAGGGGGTTTGAGCATCACATTGTACACATTTGGGTAGTTGTTGTTGTATTCAAGTGTGTACAATGTGATGCTCAAACCCCCTCTATTTATAGGATGATATTGAGATGATAGAAAGGGATGTCATGAATATGGTATTAACTATTGAGATCATGGGGGAAGATCATGGATGGGGTTATGAAGGTGTGAGAGTTATAACAATAATTATAAAAAATAGTGGGAGGTTAATGGAGAAGAGTAGTGGGTGTAACTTCTTTAGGAGTTATATACATCCACTAATATAATTATAATATTTTATAACATTCCTCCTTGGATGTCTATAAATAATGTGCCTCGTTAAACCTTACTAAGAAAAAACCCTGTAGGAAAAACTCTTAGTGAAGAAAAAAAGGTATAAATATCTTATAATACGCATTAGTTGCTGCCTCATTAAAACCTTGCTAGAAAAACCGAATGGGATATGGCTTAGCTAAGGAAAAAAGAGTACAACGCATATTTGCCTGCCCTTGATGAACATCACTTTTGTTTCTCAGAAACGACGAATTTCAAACTTGTATAGCCACTTCTTTAACATTGTGATCGGCAATGCCTTGTGAAGAAGTTTGTCAAATTATCACTTGAATAAATTGGTTGAACAACGATCATGTTTAAAATAGAACTTTGGTAAAATATGCTTTATTTTGTCTCATTCGATAGTCCTTCTTTCAAATAGAGCTATGCATGCAGTATCATCTTCAATGTAATTGGAACCTTGTTGAATATAATAATATGGCAGTGCTCTCACAAGTAACGAACTATGCCCTACATTTGTATAACCAACAAAATCTTGACAATATTTATTAGAATAAACAAATCTATATCAAGAATTTCTTTTGTAATATAACACTAATAGTATTTTATATCTCCACATATGAGTACAACTATGTCTCGCTAGCATATTGTTATACTCATCGTTCTATCAAGATACATTAGTGCACCAATTGTACGAGACACAAAACAAATCATGTAAGACATATTTGCTCTAATCCACATAAGAATTTGCTGAAGCTTTATATAATAAATTTTTTGGGAAACTTAATATGCTTCAGAATAATTTAAATACTTCAAGGATTTTCATTATACGCGTATCAAACGTATTGTCAAAATTAAAACGTGAAAACGATTTTATCCACCACAGGAGAACATATCTCCATATAACTAATGCCAAGATATTTACGAAAAATCTTGTGAATGTTTATCAAAATAATTTTATTTCACTTTCAGTGATAGGACTATCCGCTCAACTTCATATTTTTCAGGCGAAGTTGATTTCATTGCGTATTTTTCATTTGGCTAATCATTTATCCATCCAAACTCGATGACAGATTTGAGATCAAGATCTTCATCAATTTAATAATATTGAGCACTATATTATATCAATAATATCATCAATGATCATTTCACAACAGTTCCATAATCACACATTAAAGACATAACTTATCGAAATCTCATTATTTTCAGGTACCTACGCCTCGTCCATGAGGTCTTATAGAAAGTTATGTCATGGTGCTCTACTAGAGCACTTGACTCCTTATTATGACCATCTTGGTAATTTTCTCCGCTCCTTCTTCAAGGAGTTTTATCTTGGAATCGGTTGGTCTATTACGCTTCATGCGTGCTATAGACTCTGTCCATTGTTGACCTTATTCTATTTGGAGCACTAGCAGCTGAAATATGATATTTGGCTTTGAGTCAGCAAATGCACCTAACAATATTTTGGAAATGAATTATCACTTGAACTTCAAGTGCACATCCTCTTGTACGAGGATCTAGATATACTCAAAATAATTTATCCTATGTATCACTTTTTTAGCTAGCTATTTTCTCCCCTTAACGTTGGAATCACCAACACATTTTCCAACCTTCTTTGAAAATCCATCTTTGTGTATTGTGATGGCATAATTAAATCATATAGCACAATCATATTTCTAGATGAAAATTATTTGGTTCTTGACACTCAATAGGGAGAATTTATCATAACTTATTGGCTAGATGCGTACAAGTGTTATTGTATATTAAATAATATACCTCATACCAAATTTCTATTTGAGAGTTATGTTCTCATAACCGATAATTTAGCTTAATTGGAGGCATATAGTTTCTGCTAAACCAACTTGTATGTAAACCAGCATTATCAAGATAAATTATTATAATTTTATCCTGAAACCGTGCTCTAATAATTTGAGCAAGCAACCTTGCAAAAGCTAAACTGCAAGTTGATATAACAAACGCACATGTGATCATAGAATATATGTGTCTATTAAAATTATATAATAGTAAATGATCCACGTGGCAGGTGACTGGGACCCATATATATATATATATATCACCTTTTATATGTTCCAAAAATTTGAGAATACAATCTCACCCCCAGTTGGTATAGTAATCAATGTATTATGAGAACAAATCGTACATGAGAATTCTCGAAGAATTTTCTTATTATTTAATATATGCCAATGTGAATTCTCAATCATTTTTTGCATCATAACTAAACTGGGATGGCTAGCCGGTCATGCCAACTAATATTTATTTCAGTAAACCTCTGGTTTACTTGTCATGTGATTCCATCATCAAGACACATATGTAGTACAAATAAAAGAAAAATCGGGTAACCTTTCATATTTACCCGGTATGTTATAATAATATGAAGATAATCGATCCTCCTTTTATTTATAGTCTCAATATGCCGGTCACTTTGGCTAATACATTTGAAACTCAAAATAAATCTTTTGAGACTTAATACCACCAATGCCATAAATAATTTTATTTATTCAAAGAGTAACAAATTCGCTCTTCTGGAGCTCTCAATAAATTTGTACTACAAGATCTTTTATAACACCATCCAGTGGTGAATATTTCCTCCACAGAAAAAATTATCTTATCATTTTCACGGTCAAAATCATTATAGGCAAGAGTCATTTCTTGCTTTATTTTTGCCTTTAATACTTTTTTATAAAGCATGTCAAAATATTTTTGGTATACCACATGTATGCAACCAATGACATATTCATGTAACCACAGAGTAATATTCATTATCTTTCTTTCTCTTAAACCCCCTTTACAGGTGAGTTGTAGCGTGTATCCAAACATGCATTGCAAATCTTTATTCATTATTTTACCACATATTATTACATTCACCTTCAATTCTTAATGCTTATCACAGTCACATTCCTTTTCAAAGAATAGTATAAAATTTTCGCGACGTACTTACATAGTTTACATACCAATTTGATGGTATATTTCCTTCACCTTTTGAAGGATTACTTTGAGAACTCTTATTGTTCTCCTTTTATTGTTACTACAGTGATGACAATTTTTATTTCATCTTTTTCCACGCCCTCATACATTCATGCAATTATGAAAATTATTTTCATTAGACCATCAATATAGTGCATTGGGACTCAAACCCAATAGCTTACCTATATAAAGGCATGTTAGGCCATAATGAGTTGGGGCTCAAACCCAACTCTTATAATCATGGTCCATTAGACTCCAGTCTAATTCAAATTTAAAATTCATAGAATACTTAAAAATGATACTCCCTCGAAAATATAGAAGCAAACTGATTGATATGGCATACGAAATGCAAAGGGTGTCATTGGCTCAATCAAATTGATTCTAGTTGCTGGCTTTTCGCAGTATCCCATGAATTAGGTTATCGTGTATCTTTAGAGATGATGATAAAAACAAAAATTAGAGCTCTTTGCTGATAATGTGTTAAGAAACTTAACTTAAAGTAATAATATAAAATACGAAATAGATAAAAATGTAGGGAGCAAGAGAGAAGAGATTCTTATTTCTTCCATATATTTGTTGAGAAGAAAGGTGTAACATGAGTGCAAGCAATAGCTGATGTATTTATGTATAATTAGTTGAGTACAGAGTTAGTGAAATAGTTAGTGGTTGATTAGTCAAGTTAGTTACTCACGTGTATGTTATATATATGTATGTATATATATATATATATATATATATATATATATATATATATATATATATATATATATATATATATATATATATAAGTGTGTGTGTATGTACAGTGTATTTGACAACCTAGGGTTCATACATTTGCCCGAGCTTCAACTTTCAGCATGGTATCAGAGCCACAAACTCAAAATTGAAGCTCAGAGATCAATCTATAACTCTGTCAACCTCTGATTTTTCTTTCAGTTCTTCAAACTTTGAAATTCTGTTCAGATCTCAACTTGAAGCTAGACAACAATGGTGGTTGATGATCTATTGAATGAAAGCCCTAACACTACTATCGAAAATGCCTTGCATGCATCATCAGAGAATGAATTCGAGGAAGGGGTAACTGTAGCAGTTACTCATCCTTTGTATCTAGCTCCGGGCGACACAAGTGGAATATCCTTGATCTCATTTCAGTTGACTGGCACTAACAATTACCCTCTATAGCACATGTCTATGAGAATTGCATTACTTGATCGAAATAAGTTAGGAATTGTTGATGGCCGGTGGCCTAAGGAGAGATTTCGTGAAAAATATTGGTATCAATGGGAGAGGTGCGACTCAATTGTATTGTCATGGTTGATGAATGTAGTTGCTCCTACATTGATCAGTAGAATTGCATATGCAACTAGTGCACATGTAGTTTGGATGGATCTGCATGAAAGATTTGACAAGCTAAATGATATACGTTTCTATAATTTTCATAAGGAGATCGCTGCTCTAAATCAAGGTACTGCATCTATTTTTGTTTATTACTCAAAACTCAAGGATCTTTGGGATGAGACTGAATCTGGAGTTCCTACTCCTGGGTGTGATTGTACCTTTACGAAAGTAGAAGGTGTATCAATTCCTTATGGGCTTAAATAATTTTTATTCTTAAGAACGCAGTCAAATTCTTATTATTAAACCACTACCAACAGTGAATCAAGCTTATGCTATGCTTATGAGTGATGAAAGTCAGAGATCTGTGGTTGCCAATGCTGGCATATGAGGATCTACTCCAAATACAAACATAAGTACTTATGATTCTATTGCTCTATATAGTGAAAAGCCTAACTTTAATCCAAAGTTTAGGAAAAATTATAATATTCAGTGTGATATCTGTAAAATAAGAGGTCATAGCAAAGAAAATTACAATAATATTGTAGGTTATCCATCAGACTATAAATCCAAGAAGAAAAGGGGAGTTGTTGCTTATAATGCAATAATAGACTCCAGTTATGGTATGCATGTACATAACAATCAAGCTTCTCAGGACATGATAATGCAACATATGCATATGTATCATGGGAATCAATATGTGAATGAGCCTTCTAAGGGTTTGCAGAGACAAGGAATTATAGGCACTCAAAGACAGGGTAGTCCTTCTTCTTCACAGCCTCAGGAATCAACATACTCTGCTCCACAAGGTGGTGGTTTTCTATTTACCAAGGAGCAATATGAGCAGATAATGCAGATTCTGAACACTAGTCCTTCTCCTCCTACTCAAGCAAATGCTACATGTACTGATACTGCTCTCTTAGCATCCTCTAATTCACAAGAACAAGAGTGGATCATTAACACATGTGCTACAAATCATATGGTGTCAAATGTAGACCTATTGACTAAATCCTCTCTGATTACACCATCTAAGTCTAGAAGAGTTTTACTACTTAATGGAGATGTTACTCAAGTTACTTAGATTAGAGAAAGCCACATTTCAGATAGAAGCACTCATAAAGATGTGCTTTATGTTCCTCAATTCAAATTCAACTTATTATCAGTTTCCAAGGTGACAAGGGCTCTAAAATGCTTTGCCTCCTTTTATCCTGACTTCTATATATTTCAGGATCTCTTCAGTGGTAGGGTGAGGGAGATTGGTAAAGAAGAGAAGGTTTACACTACAGAGGCATGGGACCAAGAAGTTTGCTGCTGTTGCACTAGTTGTTGCTCGAATAAATTCAAAGAATACAGACATTGCCTTGTGGCATAAAAGGCTAGGTCATATGTCTAGTGTTGTCCTAAAAAAATTGTTTCCTTCCAAACTAGCTATCATTACTGATACCATCAATAAGTGCACTATTTGTTCATGTGCTAAACAAACCAGGTTGCCATTTCCAGCTAGTTACATTAAAAGCATTGATGCTTTTGATCTAATACATGTGGATGTTTGGGGCCCCTATAAGTATGCAACCTTTGATGGAAATAAATATTTATTAACTGTTGTGGATGATTTTACCAGAATGATTTGGTTGTTTCTTCTAAAGTTAAGTCTGTTGTGTGTGTTGTTCTCACTCAGTTTATTGCATTTGTTCAAACTCAGTTTAATAAGACATTATATTGAAGGTTATCAGATCTGACAATGGTTTTGAGTTTGTTAACTGTGTATGCATCACTTTATTTCAGATATATGGTATTGTTCATCAAAGAACATGTGCCTACACCCCTCAGCAGAATGGTGTTGTTGAAAGGAAACACAAGCATATATTGGAGGTGACTAGAGCCTTAAGGTTTTAGGCAAATATTCCCATTAAATATTGGGGCCATTATGTTCTTGCAACGGCTTATATTATCAACATGATTCCATCATCTGTACATAATGGTTTGTCCCCATTTGAGCTGCTCCATAGGAGGGCACCCAGCTTAGAACACTTGAGGTTACTTGGCTGCATGTGCTATGCAAAACAAGTACATGAGACTAATAAACTTCTTCCTAGAGTTAGGCCCATAGTTCTTATGGGGTTTTTTGATTTTCAAAAGGGCTACATTCTGTTTGATCTGACCAGTCATAGCTTCCTTATTAACAGAGATGTGTCCTTCAGAGAAGACATCTTTCCTTTCAAGAATTATCCAACTTCTATACCTCCTATATTCTTGCCTCATGAGTCTTATCCTATTGATACTGAATTCAGGAGTACTACTTTACCTCCATCTTCTGTTGAGTCTTCTCCTATTGATACTACTTCACAAGGTTCTGTCTTCACTAATTCTGATCCTGATACTAGTGTTTCTGAATCTCAACCTTCATTACCAGCAGTAATAGTTTCACCTCCCTTACCATCACAGGATCTCACTGCCCTGATCTAAGGAGGTCATCAAGACCAAGGCAGCCTCCTTTGTGGTTGAAGAATTATGTGTCCCTGCCTAGTCATAAGGCTGTCCCTTATGCTATTTCCAATTATATGTCCTATCATGGCCTATCTCCTACTTATCAGTCATACCTAGCTGCTTTTTCCACCATAGTGGAACCCTCTTCTTTTCAAGAAGCTGCCAAAGATCCTAGATAGGTGAATGCCATGCAGGCAGAGATTCCTGCTTTAGAGTCTAATCACACTTGGGAAATAGTTCCATTGCCAGCTGGTAAAACTCCTATTGTATGCAAGTGTATTTACAAAGTCAAGTACAAGCCTCAGGTGAGGTACAGGGGTTCAAAGCTAGATTGGTTGCCAAGGGGTACAACCAGCAAGAGAGTATTGACTATCAGAAGACTTTCAGTCTTGTTGTGAAGATGGTTACTATCAGGGCAGTTATTGGGGTGGCTGCCTCTGAGCATTGGCACATTCATCAGATGGATGTGTACAATGCCTTGTTACAGGGTGACTTTCATGATCAGATATATATGACTCTTCCCCAGGGATTTCAGAGTTAGGGGGAGAATAGACCAATATGCAGACTCTTGAAATCCTTATATGGTCTCAAAAACGCACACCGAGACAGTGGAATGCTAAGTTGTCTGAGGCCCTTGTGTACCTAGGCTTCATGCAGAGTTAACATGATCACTCTTTCTTTGTGAAAGGATCAGGGAATCACACTGTCATTATTCTTGTGTAGATGATATGCTTGTAACTAGACCAGATCTAGCCCTTATAAATGCAGTCAAAACTCAACTACAACAGACCTTCAAAATGAAGGACCATGGGGAGTTGAAATATTTTCTAGGTATTGAATTTGCCAAGTCTAAGCAAGGTATTTTGATGCATCAAAGGAAATACACACTAGAGCTTATTTCTGAGCTAGGATTGGGTGCTGCTGAACCTACACCTACACCTATGGAAGCTAACATTAAGCTTACCACTAAGGAGTATGGTGCACATGTTGGTGTACCTCAAGATACAACAGATGATCTTCTAACTAATCCGAGGCAGTACCAGAGGCTACTAGGGAAACTCCTCTACTTGATTGTCACACGACCTGATATAGCATATAGTGTGCAAACTTTGAGTCAGTTTATACAGAAGCCAAAGAAGTCACATATGGAAGCTGCACAAACAGTAGTCAAGTATGTAAAAGGACAGTCTGGACAATTCATTCTGATGTCCAGCAGGAAGATAAACATTATCACATCTTTTTGTGATGCTGATTGGGCAGCTTGTCCTCTCACAAGGAAGTCAGTAGTTGATTTCTTTATTAAATATGATGATTCCTTAGTGTCTTGGAAATCAAAGAAGCAAAGTATTATATCCAGAAGCTCAGCAGAGTCAGAATATAGAAGCATGACTACAATAGTGGCGGAGATAGTTTGGATACTTGGGTTGTTCAAGGATACTGGAATAGGTGTTGAGCTTCGTGTGAACATATTCACAGACAGTAAAGCAGCAATCCAAATAGCTGCTAATCCAATATTCCATGAACTCACGAAGCATATTGAAATCGATTGCCATTTTATAAGAGATAAACTTTAGAGTGGACTGGTGAAGACAGAGTATGTGACTATTAAGGAGCAGCTTGCAGATATTCTAACCAAGGGCCTACCCAGAGTTCAACATGAGTACTTGTTGTCCAAGCTAGGGGTACTTGACATCTTCATACCACCTAGCTTGAGGGGGAGTGTTGAGAAGAAAGGTATAACATGAGTGCAAGCAATAGTTAGTGTACTTATGTATAATCAGTTGAGTAGAGAGTTAGTGGAATAGTTAGTGGTTGATTAGTCAAGTTAGTTACACACGTGTATATATATATATATATATATATATATATATATATATATATATATATATATATATATATGATATATATATATATATATATATATATAAATGATACAGTGGGTTACACTGTTCCATTCATTTTTCATTCTCTCACAGATCATTTCTTCCTTCTTTCTCTTCTTCTCTTCTTTCATCAACACAGGGTTCATACATTTGCTCGAGCTTCAACTTTCAACAATATTCAAGTGTGTATACAATGTGATGCTTAAACCCTCTATTTATAGGATGATATTGAGGTAATATAAAGGGATGCCATGTATACGGTATTAACTATTGAAATCATGGGAAAAGTTCATGGACGGGGTTATGGAGGTGTGTAGTTATGTAAAAAGTAATGGGAGGTTAATAGAAAAGAGTAGTGGGAGTGACTTCTTTAGAAGTTATACACATCTACTAATATAATTATAATTTTTTATAACATACTCCAATTATTTGGCATTGGATGAATTTGTCCTTCTTTTTTCTGTCAATAAACAAACTTCAGGATCTGGCCATTGACTGGTAATTTTGTAATACATTTTATATTCTATCCTTTAGATGATTAAACTCCCATTCAATGTAAACTTTTTGTATCATGGCATAAGTTTTATTTTCCTTTTCCCATTTATGTTAATTAGGACTTTAATTTCCTATTGAAGTGGGAAAAAAAGTAAATAAATTGTCACCGAATGCATCCGCTAGTAGCATTTAAAAACAGTTAAATTGCTCCTAATTGGTGATTTTATATTTTTGTTATCGTCAACAAAAACTCCAATTTTATTTATTAAATTGAAAATAAAAAGAGAGAATACACATGATACTAAAATAAAAATTGTTCAAAAATAATTGTTTATTTTGCAATAAATTCATAAAAAGAATATTTCTGTTCAATATGTAGATGAATCTAGAAAACATTAAATTTAAGAACAAGGGGGCATCAAATTATAGTTAAGACATTTAAGATATTGAAAAAGGAGAATAAATAACATAAAATTGACTTAATCATTTTCTTGATAAGGAAAAATGTGACATTTGACATTGATTTATAAAATATGCACTACAAGAATAAATGACCAGGCCAGCCCTGGAAGTCCGACCATGCTACTTTTTGTTCTATATTTATATACTTTAAGTGGAAACAAGAATTTTCAGTTAATGATTAGGAATATAATATTAACTATATAATTCAGTATTGAGTTTAAATCGATAGCATTGGGTGTATATCTCAGAATTTCTTCTTTAGTTAAGTAGAAGAGAATGAAGGACAAATTCAAAATAAATGTCAAAGCTATTAAAATACAATCCTTAATAGCACTATCATAATTAAAAGATTTAAAAATGATTGTTGCATTTAACAACAAGATATTTAAATAAGATATAATGCAAGCAATTATTTAGTTGAATCTCTGTAATAATTATAACCGACATTGATACCATTTTATTCTGTAAATTCTGTGTTTTTATTGATCAACGGTAAGTGATTCTCTATAATTAATTAGTGCACTATCGTAAATGATCATAAAAGCTCTAGAAATAGCTTGCATGAATGGAGAATCAATCATCTGTATTGGATTATGATATATATGTTGAAGTTAATTAGGTTTTGTTTGTGCACTTAGAATATAAAATTAGTAGCTTTTACCTCCTAGTATTAAGAATTTAAATAAAAATGTATTAATGCAATAACACCAGCCATTATGCTAGGGCTAATTTAGCACCAGATGGATATTTAATGATATTAAAAAGAAATGTAAAATCTTAAAAATGAGAATTTGCTTAGTAAAGGTGATCAACATACATTCCCATATATAATTAAGAATGTAATTTTTACTACTAATTCTAGATATCAAACAAAAACCTAAAGTAAAACAAGGATTTTGTAGAGTTAATAGATGTAACGAAATAATATTATAAATGTATTGAAAAGAATGAAAACACTAACCTATGGTAAATGTATAAAATAATACTGCAGCTACCTTGTGTTATGACAAATAGTTAAAATTACTATTCTAAACCATAAAAGGGATAGATTAAATAACCAAGTAGGTATAATAAATACTGTGTCAACTCTTTTGCCAGAAAATTAAAAAAAAAAGATTATAAAAAAAAAGAGAAACGTACTGATAGTAATTAAAAGTACACAGAAATATGGGAACAGCTAAAATTTTAGCCATACAGGAGCTGTTAATATTTTGGTAGAAAGCACAAGGTAAGTTACCTCGTATTGTACTTTTGTTTTTCCCCTAGCTACATAATTTATAAGAAAACGTAATATTAACCTGAAGTACAAGTGAAACTCATGCATTATCCTTCATTGGAAATAGTCAAATAATTTAAGATATTCACCAACTTTTTACAATGATAACAAGCTAGTATTAATTTAAAATATTACCAATAAAAAAAAGTAATGTATTATGACAGACAATGATTAAGATGATACAAAAGACGTTCGGTAATTTTTTCCATCAATACAAATTTTGGTGACAAATTTTATTTAGATATACTTATATTGCTGATAAATAGCATGAACTTATTGAATCAGTTGATGTGCGCAAAATTTGAAAAAACTTACTCGATCAAACACCATCGTTGTAATAAATAAATAAGTGTGATTAAAAATGCTGTACTAAACTAGACTAAAGTCTAGATTGGCCCCCCACCTACCCCATGAACCCCACCACCCTAACACCTAAATAAATAAATAACTTAATTAGGAGGAGTAAAGTTGAATTGTTAATGGCAGAGACGAACTAGTAGCTTTAATAATGAAAGGTAGCAACTACTGCAACTTCCCCTCTGACGTCATATGTCTCCGACCTGCAACTAATATTACTACAACTTCTTAGGGTTCCAACTTTAATATATATACATGTATATGTGATAGAATCCGAGATCTAATATCATGAATTCAGATTCATACTCATGCAGCTGAAAAATTGAAGGATCAAGTAAGGTTGTAGAGAGAGAAAGTAGAGAGAAGGAAGAGAAGGAAATGAATCTCAGTATTAACCGATTAAATTTGTAAAATATATAATATTTAACTAATATAACCACTTTTGCGGGGGTTCGTGGAGAGAGCCTATGAAATGACAAAAATACCCTTGCTCTCTATATTCTACACTATACTCTAAACTTCCTTTGTCTTCATACCCCCCCCCCCCCTTAAACTGGTGGATGAAAAGCATCAAACACACCAAGCTTGGATAAGAGAAGGTGGTGTTGAGTAGCAGATAATCCTTTGGTGAGAAGGTTAGCCATCTACTGAACAGAGGAAACATGTTGAGGAAGTATGAGCCTAGACTTGACCTTTTAACGTACAAAATAGCAATCTAACTCAATATGTTTTAGTTTGTTCATGGAAGATAAGATTGTTAGCAATTTGGATAGCCGCCTTATTATCACAAAATAAGGACACAAGTTGAGTAATGGTGAGTCCCAATTCTTGCAATAGACCAATGGCCCAAGTTATTTTAGCTACTGCTTCCATGCTCCTCTATTCAGCTTTTGCAGAGCTCCCGCTAACAGTGTGTTATTTCTTGGACTTCCAGGAAATGAGTCCTTTTTCTAACTTGATAACATATCCAGTGACTGACCTCATTGTGTTAGGGCAAGAGGCCCAATTTGAATCACAATAGACAGTTAGATTGGTGATAGGTTCAGCTGGTAGTAACATACCTAATCCAGGACAACCTTTGAGATATCTAACCACTTTAAAAGTTGCCTCCAAATGTGATTGTTTAGGTCTTTGCATGAACTGACTCAAGCTCTGAACTACAAAGCAAATATATGGCCTGGTAATAATAAGATAAAGAAGCTTTCCAATCAATTGTTGATAAGCAGTGGCATCTTCAAGTTCTGGATCATTTGTATTTCCCTCATAACTATCATACTCAACAGTGGTCAACTTTTGATTTAACTCCAAAGGTATTCTAGCAGGTTTACATCCACTTAAACATAATTGAGAAATAAGCTCTAAAGCATATTTTTCTTTGATTAAGAAATGTTCCCTCCTTTAATCTTATAACCTCAATTCCAAGAAAGTATCTCAACTCCTCCAGATCATTTACTTTGAATCGATTGTGCATGGTCATTTTTTCATTTTCTAATAATGTGGAATGACTACCAGTAATGAGTAGATCGTCCACATATATGAGAATCACTACTAAACCACCTTCTTGTCTCTTAGTAAACAAGGAATGATCGAATCCACTCTGTTTGTATCCACTCTCTATTAAAGCTTCAGTAAGCTTAATGTTCCATTGTCTAGAAGCTTGTTTGAGGCCATATAAGAATTGGAGAAGTCTGCATACCTTGGTCTCCCCTTGATTAGTGAACTATTAAGGCATACTTATGTAGACTTTCTCATACAAATCTCCCTATAAGACAACATTGTTAACATTCATTTGGTATAGTGGCGACATTTTGGAAGTGGCTATACTAATAATAAGTCTCACTATCACTATTTTAGCAACCGAGTGAGAATGTGTCATGATAGTCATGTCCTTCCTTTTGGTTGTATCCTTTAGCAACCAAACTAGCCTTAAACTTTTCTACATCTCCATTTGCTTTGTATTTGACTTTGTATACCCATTTAGACCCAATAGCTTGCTTTCCTTTAGGCAATTCAGTCAGTTCCCAAGTCTTGTTGTCCTCAAGTGCTTGCATTTTCCTAATTAATGGCTTCACCCCATCTGTCATCTTGAATTGCCTCCTTATAGGAGTTTGGTTCAATGGATGCTGAAAAAACCCTCAAATAGAGATGATATCTTGTTGACAGATTCCCATATTAAATACCTTTGGATAGTGGATAAAGACACTTATTAGCAGTGTTCTTGGTTGTCTAGTCTTTTAGCCAAATAAGAGATTTTGAGATTCTCGCCCTGTTTCTAACTTCATGAGATGCTTACTGAACTGGTGGTTTGTGAGGGAATGGTTCTAATAGTTGTGAAGAGAGTGACAATGGTTCTTCTAAATTGTCTTGGGAAGTACCTGCCTCTGTTGGAGATGTCTCTCTTGGGACTCTGTCAATATGATCCTCATGATTTTCTGTTAAATCTTCACCATATGTCGTTTGTTCTTGAGTGCCATTATCAATAAGACTGCTTGTTAGTTCTTGTTCAATGCTTGGCTGGGCAGATTGTACCATCAATTTTGGCTACTTTGGAAATAAATTAGCAGAATCCACCTTAGAATTTTTTAATAAAAACATATCTTCTTTAAAGCTAACATCCCTGCTAACTGTGAGCACATGATTTTTTGCACTAAGCATTTAATTCCAAAATTAAAATAAAATGTTTTTGAGTGCAATTACTTGCTTTGTTTGAAATTAGTTATATTTTGTGTGTTTGAATAAGTAAAAAATTAGAAAAAATCAAAAAAAATAGTAGTAATTAATTTGTTAGTTTAGTTAATTAGAGAATTAGCAAAATAGTTTAAATAGGAGAAAATAAAGAAAAATAGCAGAAAAATTGCAAAAAATACTAGAAAATTAGAGTAAATAGGAAATTAGGTTTTGTAATTTTTCATAAAAAGAAAAAGAAAAAAAAAGTATAAAAGGAAATACATAAAAATCATTAAAATCGGAAAATACAAAAATATATGTTGTGTAATAAATCTGGGCCAAATATGATTCAAATGGCCGGCCCAGTCCCTAAGCCCAAAGGAAACGGGTCCAGGTCTTTAAGAGGCAAACGATCTCAGCCATTCACCTAGTTCAATCCAACGGCTGAGATAATTGTTGGAATTAATTAATTAATGAATTATGTGAGGCTCGATCTGAGCCGTCCGTTTGATTTGATCCAAAGGTCTAAGGCCTGGCTTCATTAAGGCTCAAAACGATGGCGTTTAAGTAACGCCTCTCTCAGCCGTTGATCATCACTGAACGGACGGTCAGGATTTCCTAGGACATATGGCCTATATAAGGCTTCTGTCTGAAGAAGGCCGTCTCATTTAGCCAAATTCTTAACCCTAGAGACCAGCCGCCCTAATCTCTCCATGCTTCGTCTCCTTCAGACATCATCGGCCATGGAGGCCACTACCTCTTACGGTGGTCTCCGGCCACCTCCTTACCCTTCTCTCCTTCTTCTTCATCCCACACACCCAAAACCCAGAAAAAAAAAACACCCTGTTCTTCAAAGTCCCGGTCACCGGAACCCTCGCCGGTGACCACTAAAGTATGAACCACCGCATAAAACCAATGCCATTCGATTCGTCTTGACTTGATCTGTCCATCCATACCACTCTCACCCGTCGAATCTTCCCACATCGTCTCGAATATCCAAAATAAGGTCACCGGAAACCTAACTCCGGTGACCCCAAAATCAAAACCACCCAAAGATCCGTTCTTTACCCTCACCCAAACACCCCTCCTCAAGCCAAAATCAAAAAGGCTTCGCCTTGAAGCCCTAAAATGAAAATCAGAGAAAAATTGAAAAAAAAAAGGGAGATCTGAACGAATAAAGACAAAGAAAACAAGAAAAGAGAACAAAAGAAGTCAGAGAGAGTTCGAGAGAGGGTGAGAAGAGTGAAGAAATAGGAAGCTCAGGGGACCGGCCCTGCGAGCTAAGTCCCTGACCCCTATCTGTTTTCTTATGCTTTATTCTGCGTATTTTTGTTTGATTTGTGTATTTGCATGCCTGTGAGTGTCTGTTTATTTCTGTTCGTCATGTTAGTTCTAGGGCTTTGCTTTGCATGCTTCTCTGATAGACATAGATTCTTATCTTAGCTTCTTCTTTGTTTCATGCCTTCTTTTCTTGATTTCGTATGTTTTAACTTGTTCTTTTAAGATCCTGTTCAGTATTAGGGTTTTATGATCATCTTTTTGTTATCCTGTTTTGACTGTTTAGTACTAGGGCTCTATTTTCATTTCATCCTCATATGTATGTTCCGTTCTTCTGAGTTAGAATGTCTATCTATGATTCACCCTTTTCTTCTTCATCTTCTGTATATACTGGTTCTTGCTTTGGTTGGTTTACAATATCATGATTGTTCTCCATTCCTGTTTCATGTTTAGTTTTAGTAGTAGTTTAGTCGTTGTTATTCATTAAGGGTTATCTGGCCTGTTTTGAGTTCTGGTTCTGTTTCTCTATTGTGAAACTTGACTTGGATGTCTTTCTTCTCTGACCTCTGTTAGTTTTAGGTTCTTTCAATCTTGTTGGTCCTTGACATCCCTTTTTTTTTTTTGCATGTTTAAGTTTTGATTCTAGTCTCCTTGGTTAATTCTCAATAGTTGGATGATGTTTCTCCTCTGTTACTTCACATGATAGATACAGTATGTTGCTTCATTGTTTCTTCATGTTTCTTCTTTTCTTTTCTTCATCTACATGTCTATATCAAGCTAGGGTTAGCACTTAAAAGTGAATTCTAATTACCCTGCTTAGGTTAATTGAACCATGTTGACTGTTTCATGAGAATCTATGCTTATATGTGTAACTGTGCCATGAACCCTTAAAGTTCTAAAGTTCTTCAAATGTCATATGACTTGAGCTAGGAGTGATTAGGTCAGAACTAACATGGATTCATACTTTATCACATGTAGTCTAATAATATGAGTTAATGGACTGAAATTCAACCTTATCAATTGTTTTCTCTGAGTTTGGGTTAATTAATCCATTTTATTTGATCATGTGTGTTTCTGTGTGTAGTACATGTTGGTAATGATTAAGTTTTTTGCTATCTCTTGTTGATTATGAATGTCTGATTAACTGGTCAGACCTTAGGGGAATTGGTTATAGCTGTTAGTGTTAGGTTCCGTGAAAATGGCTAGTTTTTAAATAGGTTAGAACTGAAATGAACAAGGTAGGCTATAAGTTAAATAATTGGCCTAAGAATGGTCAACCTTGCAAAGTGTTGACCAATTCTGTAAGCCCTAACACATAGCTCACTGTTAAAAGTGGCTGGTTGTGCAAAAGGGGCTATGTCTGCAAATGCAGACTAGCCCAGGCTCTATATTGAGCCCTGAACAGCAAAGTGGCCAAACCTGTAAAGGTTTTGGGCCCAGCTGTTCAGTATATGGCTTTAATAGCCAAAGCCAAGTCTCAACTTGAGACTGGCTAAGCTTTAAATAGTTTAATCATAATAATAAAGCAGGCTATGCCTGCAATTAGCTTTAATTGAAATAATCTGGTCTTAATTGACTGGAATTAGTTTAAATAGGCTAAAATTGAAATAGTTGCCTAAAATAGAACTGGCCAGCCCTTAAATACTAATGCCAGGGCTGGCTATTAGTTAAATAGGTTCAAAACAGGCTGAAATCTGCCCTAGGTAGGCTAGTAAATCAGCAGTGCCTTTAGGGGCACAATTGGGAATTAAAAAGGTAAAACAGTAATAGTTTAGAACTTAAAAGGGTAATGGAGACATTTATGCTCCTGATTTCTGCAATTTTGCAGAGGTTTAGGGGTATAATGGTCTCCTAAAAATGGGAAATCTGTAAAAATCTCAAACCCCTAAGGTCATACTAGTAAAAGGCCCTAAAATGAATCTTTTAGAACCTTCCAGCACATGCTGGAAGGGTTTTTCATAACAGAAATAGGGGCTAAAGTGCATAATTCATAAACTTAGGAGGGGGAGAAGTGGGATTAATCCCATACTTCCTCCCCAAGTCTTCAGCCCTAAAAATAACTATAAATACCTCTAAGAATGGGGCTAAAAGGGGGGTCGAAATCTGAGAAAAAAAATCTGAAGTATATCTGGGGTTCCAATTAGAGTAATCTGAAATATATCTGGGGTTCGAATTGGGAGTAATCTGAATTCACTTTAAGTTGACTTTTGGATAACAATTTCAGAGTAAAAACATAGTAATTTAGCAATAGTGTTTCTGGTATTCTTCGAGTGAGAGTTTTGCTGATTTTTGTTGTTTGCTGGGCTCGTTTGCTCGTTAGTCTCTGGTTTTCTTAACTTGCTGGGTTATTCGACTACTGTTGCTGTGTTGCTGTGTTGCTGTGCTCTCTTCTTCTCACTGTTGCATTTGTTGCTTGAGTCCTTGCTATACTTATTTGCCTGAATCCCCTAGACTCATCGGATTTTCTTCTTGATTCAGGTACATTACCCTTTCATTTGAAGCTGTAATGCTGAGTTATTGAAATAGAATTGAAGCTCCAGATTTGAATATATGTTGCTGTGAAGTTGTATTTTAGTTTTTATTAGTTTAAAGTTTGTAATTTATTCATTGTAGTCTTCTGTAGTAGCTGAAGAACAAAACCAAACAGAAACAATGTAATAATTAGTATATTAGAAGTAGTGTAGTAGTAGAATAGTCATAGGTAGTGTAACACTTAGTTAATTAGGTAAAATTTCTAAAATGAAACCAAAAGACCATCATATAAGTTAATAAACTCACCTAGTTAATCTGTTTTGTCAATCGTGAGTTCGAATAAGTCTAAAAGGGAAACAAATAGTTGAGTAATGAAGCTGGCTTTGATAACGTCAAATAGATTTGGCTATTATTAAACAACAGTAGTTAATCATTTGGTTAATCAGTCTTTGGATATCAAGAAGCACAAGAGAGAAAAGGAAGTAGTGATTCGTTTGAAACTAGATTGGTAACATTGTTTAAGCCTAAAATTGTAGTATAGCAATGTGTATATAAGTAATTGTTTAGCCTTTAGATAATATGGTTATTGTCAATAAGCGATTGGGTCGTTTAAACACTGCATCACATAGGCGAAATGGCTCTTTTACTGAGTAATTTTAAATATTGATATAAGCCATCAACAGAAAACAAAGAAACGGGGTTAGTTCATTTACTTATTCATTAATTAGTTGTGATGTTGGATTAGTAATGATATGCCTGTACAGTTATTCCACTTTTTGATTAATAAAAATGGTAGTTAAATTTTATTTCTATGTGTCTGATTTACTTTAAGTTTATTACTTTTCCTTTATTATTGTTTCATTCGATTTGGGCCTAAATCTCTATATGAAAGCCGATTGGGCCAGTGAGCAAAGTTCAGCAACTACCTGGGCCTTTAAGGCCTGGGCCGATGAAATGTTTGTGTAAAGCTTCAATTGGAACCAGGCCCCCATTTAAATAACAGAAATCATATGGGCCTGGAAAGCTTAATGAATACAATTAAGGAAAGAACAAATGTAGAAAACGTAGTTAAATACAAGTATTGAATCCCTTAATGAAAATTGGGACAAGCCTCGCCCGAATAACACCGGGGCCCCCACTTAGTAATAAGATAACATAGTATACCCGGAAAGGCTAATAGTGAACTTCATAGCCTCTCCCAAAGTTAAAAGCCGATATAGACTATTTTAGGGCACGATTTTAATATACCTTCCATTGAACGAGTGTGCACTTGGTGCGACTCAAATCCAAATCTCGGTAAAGCTGAAATACACCAAAAGTCATAGGCGTACTAGTTGCGGTATGACTCGAGGCGTGTTTTCGCGATATCACAAATTCCTAAAAATGATATTTAACATAAAAGAACATTATGTTATTAAAATCTATAACTGAGTCAAACAAAAGTCAAGAACGACAGTGGAGCGACCGTGCTAAAACCACGGAATCCGGGAGTGCCTAACACCTTCTCCCGGGTTAACAGAGTTCCTTATCCAGACCTCTGCTTCGCAGACATTTATAAGAGTCAAAATTCCTCGGATTCGGGATTAACCGGTGACTTGGGACACCATTGTCATTCCCAAGTGGCGACTCTGATTAATCTCTAATAAAATCCCGAACCGATTGTCCTTAAATTGGAAAAACTCCTTCCCTTACGTTATTTTATCCGTTTCGTGTAATTGAGCGTCGGGGTATACCCTACAAGTATATTTATACACCTTAAGTGTGGTGGGGTAGTAAAAAGGGAGGTGTGACAGCTCTGGCGACTCTGCTGGGGATCCAACCCTGAATTTCGGTTTCAGGGTTTAAGAACTCGAGCTCCTTAGAACTGCCGTTTGCGTTTTTGTTTGACTTCATTATGTGATTTGAATAACATGCTATGTGTTTTATCGCTTTTGATATTATGTGAATTGTATATATAACTGTACCGAAAACCTTTCTCTCTTCTTCCCCGGGGATGTGCTTACTGGTTGAGACTCCCCTTTCTGTTAAATGTCACCTTAAATTAAGAAAACATAGGCCGGATAAGTTACAAAGCCGATTGACTCCGCGGGTCACCGGTACGTAGCCCCCTCCTCGATTCGAGTTGTCCGCTCGGGTACACGGTCTAGCAATCTATGAAACCATAAGATTTTGAACATAGGTCTAGGACGATTATTTGCATCATATCTGACTTAGGGGACTCAACACAGGGGTTGGGTCCGTCTAGGACAGGTGACCCGGTATTGAAAAGACCGAGCATGCTATGTGTTGCATTTTATTGCCCTTGATCGTTATGCGGACCGGCGAAAATCCCGAGATTGGAAAAATTGTTGAAAAAGAAAAAAAGAGAGAGGAAAATAATGATTTGTAGAAAATAGATACATGGAAAATTTGAAAATTTGAAAAAAAAAAAAATAGGTGGAACATTTTTTTTAAATAATTGGTCAAATAATCTGACCGAACTACGCAGGTTTGATTCTCGCCATTAGGTGGGATACGTAGGCAACCCTTAAACGGGTCCAACCACACTTTTAGAAAAAAGACCAAAAAGATTTTCTTTTCAAATAATCGAGGTGATTGCTATTTTTGGAAATTGCCGAATGTTCCGAAAGGACGACGGAAGGCTGTTTTTGCAAAAATGGCCACTTCGAAAATCATTTTTCTTTTCTTTCCTTCAAAAATTGAAAACTTGCATTGAAAAGATTTTTTCCTTTTCTAAATAAAATCACCTTAATAATTGTGCAGGACGAGCACGATGATGAATGAACAATTTTCCCTAAATAAAATCCCTTTGGAGCTGAGATTATGGTGGCAGGACATGGGATCCGATGGTCAAGACTGGGTCAAAAAGTACTTGAAAGGCCTTACGGGGTTACTAGACATAGTTCCTCGAGGTGATGTGATTAGAGCGATGGTCTCATTTTGGGATTCGGCACACAACGTATTTCATTTTCCAGATTTTGAACTTACCCCAACTTTGGAGGAGATTGCCTTTTACATTGGGAAGACCGAGGTTCCGCTGAAAGGAAAATACCCGGTATCTCCGAGGACGGTGACAATACATCGCTTCCTCGACTCTTTGAAAATTGCCCGGAATGTTCATAATGAAGATCTGGCCGACGGGTTTTGTTCTTTAAGCTTCATCTACAAAAGGTTTGGACACGTTGGGGGTTTCAATGATCTTACCAACAAATTATGCTGTAAGTCCAATCGGGCGAAATGGGAAGAACACCGGAGGTTCGCATTTTTGGTGGCATTTCTTGGAGTTGTTGTATTCCCGAGGAAAGATGGACATATCAATATAAAAGTCGCCGGGTTAGCTTCCACACTGATAGTACAAGAAAACTGTACTCTGGCCCCGATGATTGTTGCGGATATCTACCGTGCTCTGACTGCGTGCAAAGCCGGGGCTAGCTTCTTCGAAGGGTGTAACTTGATCTTGCAAATCCGGCTAATTGAGCATCTATGCCACCATCCTTCGTACTCAAGCTATGGTTCGGCCGAACGGACATGTTTGGAAGAGTTCAATACGAGGACAAAGGAAGTAAAGTTGCCAGAAGGAGTCCAAGGTTGGATTGTGTATCTTCGATCACTAACTGACGGTCAAATTGATTGGACGTATGATTGGATACCTCTTGACGAGGTGATATACATGCCAACGGAGGGATCGCCGTTTTTGATCATGGGTTTGAAGAGTATACAACCCTATGCCCCATACAGAGCCCTGCGACAGTTGGGTCGGTGTCAGATTATTCCAAGAGATGGGGATCTCAGTGTGCAAGCTGTGGAGATTGGTCCAGACGGGCAATTCCCGGAAGCAAAAATCCGGCAAATCTGGAACGAGTGCCAAAATTTGAAGATTGATACTTGTGTGCCGAATAGAGCAAAGGGGGGAGATATCACCTGGGTACTCCACATGGTACCGACGAGGGGTTGAACACGAACGTCTTTCAAAGAGACCTCACTTGCAAGACCTGATAGAGCAATCCGAGGAAAATCTGAAATGGGCGGCCAAGGAAAAAGAATATAAGGCCAAAATCAGTCTGTTGGAAGATAAACTGAGAAATCTTCATTTCGAAAGTGGCTTGCAAGCAGCATCCGATGAAGTAGAAAAGAAACAGCTTGAAGAAAGAAAATGATGTGTTGAAGGCTCAAATAGCTCAAATGAAAATTGCATCCGAGACCCCAGCTCGTTCAGCCCGAGATGAAAAGTTAATTGAGATTCTCCGGCGGAAAGTAAACGACTATAGCTTTGATTTGGACGTAGCTGAAAAAGAGTTAGTCAAGGCTCGGAAGCAAATGGACAAAGACGCCGAGGAAAAAGCCAAGTTGGTCCGGCAGCTACAAGGCAAGCATGATGTTGAAATAGCTCAGCTTAGAAAGAAAATGATCTCAGCCACAGTCAAAAGTAACAAGATTATCAAAGATCTTGAAGAAGAAAGAGAACACTGCTACACGACTATGGCTAGATTGGAATTGGAGCTGCAACAAGTGCAAAAGGACAACCAACACACCTTGGATGCTCGCACTCAACAAATAAGCCGGCTATTGCAAGAGAAAGGGGTCATCAGAGAAAAGATTGTTCGCATCGCCCAATACATCACCCGGAAGACTCAGCTTTGTGAAGATATGTCTCGGAGGACTTTTGTATCTGCAGTGAAGTTTTTTGTACAACAAGTCATGGCCGACCTGGATAGGCTTCAAAGGGGTTTAGCATATAGGCCCGCGGCAAGGCCGAACGATGCCTCGCGGGCACTAGGTGCATTAATGTACTCTTAGGTCATGCATCATCTTTCATTTTTCTTTTTAAACATCACTTTGTAATCAATGTTTTGAATTATCAATGAGAAAACAAGTGTTGTTACCAATTCTTTTGTTTTATGTCAGTTCCTTTGAATCCGCTAGGCAAATAAATAGGAGCGTAATTATGAAAACGACAAGGAAAAAGAGAGAAAAGAAAAAGCAAGAAAAGAAAAAAAAAGACGAAAAAGCAAGAAAAGAGAAAAAGCAATAAAAAAAAGAAAAGAAAAGAAGAAAAGAAAGAAAGAAAACAAAAGAGCAACAGATACGGGCATATGACAGAGGAAGAGGCACGGGCAGTTATTCAAATAACTCAGCGCCCGTAGCTATCTAAGTCATTTATGCGCTAACAACTAACGAGTGTTGATGTTTGTGAGTCCGGATTTTCTAGGCAACTGGCATACTGGCTACCCACCCATACAACACCAGGTACAAAAAGATGACAAAGGCTGTGTCCCAGGAGATCGAGGCAACCATTGTAGACCCTGCTCACGAAGAAGAGATCGTGGATGTGGCAGGGATGAAAGAAGAAATGTACAAGTTAAGACAACAGATGGCCGAAATGTACCAGGCTTGGTCAAGAGGTCAACCACTACCAGCCTACCCTGCTAACCCTGCATATGTCCCTCCAGCCAATCCTAACCCCGAGCCACCAACAATGAACTCATCCTCCACCTACCCCGACTACCCTCAATACTATGCTTCCACCTCCCAGATACCACCACCTCCGGCCAAGCAAGCACCACCTCCTATGCCACAAATTGCTCCTGTATATGTGGCACCTCCGCCCGCTGTCATCCATAAATCCTCTAGTGAACCAATGTTTCATATCCAGGATCCTCACTACTACCCTCCGGAGCCTACTTTCAGACAACACGAGTCTCACGCTCCGATGATAGAAGCAAGTGCCGGGCAGGAAGAGATGGCTCGGAAAGTGAAGAGTCTTGAGAATGCTTTCCGCAATATGCAAGGGCTGGGAGGGCAAGTAAGTGTAGCCTACAAAGACCTGTGTTTGTTCCCTGAGGTGCAGCTTCCCGCGGGATTTAAGTTGCCAAAGTTCGACATGTACAACGGACACGGGGATCCGGTAGCTCATCTAAGAGGATACCGTAGCAAGATGAGAGGCGCGGGAGGAAGAGATGAATTGTTGATGGCGTACTTCAGCCAAAGTTTGAGTGGATCAGCTCTGGAATGGTATACCCGACAGGACCATACAAGATGGTTCGTTTGGGATGACTTAGCGCAAGCTTTCGCTGGTCACTTTCAGTATAATTTGGAGATCATACCCGACAGGTTATCCCTTACCAAGATAGAGAAAAAGCCAGGAGAGAGCTTTAGAGAATACGGTTTTAGATGGAGGGAACAAGCCGCTAGAGTGGATCCACCAATGAAAGAAGGAGAGATGGTGGATTGTTTTCTGCAAGCTTTGGAGCCAACATACTACGGCCATCTAGTGTCAGCAATCGGAAAGAGTTTTAACGAAGTTGTGAAAATGGGGAGTTTCGTAGAAGAAGGATTGAAGACAAACAAAATCATGAGTTTTTCGGCTATCAAGGCCACCAATCAAGCTATACAGAGTGGAAACGGGGGAGTGATGGGAAAGAAGAAGAAAGAAGAAGTGGCAACCATTGAAAGTAGGTCATGGAGTCGCAACCCACATTATAACCCACCAAGACCCTATCGCCAACACCCACCAAGCCCGTCAACTCCATATAATCCACCACCACCATCCTATACGCCAAGCCCATACAACACACCAAGCCCATATAACCCACCGCCACCACCAAACCCACCAACTGTCCCACATTACCACCACCCTCAAGCCCAAGCTTACCCACCACCACCACCCCACGTGTGGAGAGCTCAAGCTCCACACAATGTGTACCACACCCAAAACACATACCCAACCCCTAAACCTTACCGAAACCAGAATAGACCCAGGCCGGACGCTGATTGGAGAAACAAAGCAAGAAAAACATTCACCCCGCTCGGAGAATCGTATACCAGTCTCTACCACAGGTTGAAAGAATTGGGGATGTTAAGACCAGTTGCACCAAAAGTTCCGAACCCACCCCCGAAAAATCTTGATTCTTCTGTCAGATGTGAATACTGTTCGGGAACATTGGGCCACGATACTGAAAAGTGTTGGCAATTAAAGAATGCCATTCAAGATCTTATCGATGAGAGGAGAATCGAAGTACAGGCTCCCGAAGCCCCAAACATTACCCAGAATCCATTGCCGAATCACCACGAAACGAATATGATAGAATTGGTGCAGGGTGATGGCAATCAAAAACCATCTCAAGCCGTCATGATGATAAAGTCGAGTGACAAGTTAGAGAAGGAAGTTGTGAAGGAGAAAGCGATTGTTGAGAAACCAAAGCCAGTAGTGGTGGGAGGTTTAAAGGTGGTAGTTCCAGGTGCAAAGACGATCGTGACTGTGAAAGGAGCAAGTGCAGAGCCAGTAATCATAAAACCAGTAGTGCAAATGCCAGTGGTGAGTACGAAGACTGTACCTTGGAACTATAACAAGGTAGCAGTAGTTTACAAGGGAAAAGAGATTTCTGGTAAAATTAACGAAACGCATGGACTCACCCGATCTGGAAGGTGTTTTGCTCCAGAGGAACTGAGAAAGATGAAGACGGTAAGAGAAAGTCAATTGAAGAAGCCAGTGTCGGAGGAGGAAGCAGAAGAATTTCTTAAGAAAATGAAGTCACAAGAGTACTCAGTGGTTGAGCAGTTAAGAAAGACCCCCGCCCAAATTTCTTTGCTATCTTTGTTGATACATTCAGAAGAGCACCGGAAGGCTCTTATGAAGATTCTAAATGAGGCTCATGTTCCGAAGAAGATTTCAGTGTGTCACTTGGAGAAGATTACCAGCAAAATTTTCGAGTCTAATAGAATCACCTTCTCTGATAAGGAGCTGCCGGTGGAGGGAACTGAACACAATAAAGCATTGTACCTTACAGTAAAGAGTGAAGAGTCAGTAGTGACCAGGGTATTGATTGACAACGGATCAAGCGCTAACATTTGCCCGCTGTCAACTTTGGGAAGCTAAACATCAGTCCGGACAGAATCCGGAAAAACAGTATAAACGTGAGAGGGTTTGACGGTGGGGGTAAAAACACGTTAGGAGATATTATTTTGGAAGTGACCATCGGTCCTGTTGATTTTACAATGGAGTTCCAAGTGCTCGACATTGCCGTATCGTATAACTTGCTGTTAGGTCGACCCTGGATTCATGCGGTCAAGGCGGTACCATCTTCTCTACACCAGATGGTCAAGTTTGAGTGGGAACAGCAAGAGATTGTTGTACACGGGGAGGAAAATGCTTGTAATGTGGTAGCACCTTTTGATGATACTAATGGGGATAGAGGTCCTTGGGTCTACCAAGTGACGGATGCTGTTGTGGTGAATAGAGTTGCCGAAGGAGAAAAGTTACCAACCCCGATGATGGCACCAACTGCTGTGATGGTGGCCAGAGAAATGCTGAGAAACGGATTTGCGCCGGGGAGGGGATTAGGCAAAACACTGCAGGGAGTCATTCAACCAGTTCAGCTTCCGGAGAATAAAGGTACATTCGGCTTAGGGTTCAAACCCACCTTCGCCGACATCCAAAGAGCCTCTAAAACCAAAAAGCACTGGACCTTGCCCAAACCCATACCCAAATTATCTGACACCTTCATCAGGCCTGGTACAAAATATCAACCATCTGCTGCAACAAGGTGCATCGAGACCCAACTTGATGAAGAAATGCCTGGTTTTGAAAAAATGTTTTGGGAGGTGAATACGATTGAAGCAGGGGAAGGCACGAGCAGAATGGACGTGCAATTTGTGGGGCCCGGAGTCACATTGAACAATTGGGAAGCTACTCCTTTCCTTATCCGGAAGGAGTCTTGGTAGTTAGCTCAAAATTTCATCATTGCTTTCCCGAAAGTTGTTATTTTATAGTTTCCCCATTCCCCTCATGAAAAAGAAAAAATCACCATGTATCCCGAACATTGTTCGTTTCTTTTATTAATGAAATGCAGTTTTTCCTTTTTCTTCATTTTTGCCTTATTTTTCTTTATTTTTCTTTTGTACAGTTTTGCATGTGTTGATTCCAATGCCATGTCATGCGTGAAGGATTCTAGACCCAGTTCTGACAATCACATTACTATACAAGAAATCGAGGAAGATAGTGAAATAGAATGTGAGGATGAGGAAGCCCTGGGAGGAAATAAGTAAGGACATGAAACAATACGAGGAAAAACCCAAACCGAATCTAAGTGATACGGAATCTGTAAATTTGGGGAGCGAAGATGATGTCCGAGAAACAAAGATTAGTGTGCATTTGGAGGCACCCCTCAGGGATGAATTGATAAGGTTGCTACATGAATTTAAGGACATCTTTGCCTGGTCCTATGATGATATGCCCGGGCTTAGCACAGATCTAGTGGTACACAAGTTGCCTATCTACTCTGAATGCCGGCCGGTAAAACAAAAGCTGAGGAAATTCAAAACGGACATTAGCGTGAAGATAAAAGAAGAGGTGAATAAGCAGTTTGAGGCAAAGGTCATAAGAGTTACCAAATACCCCACCTGGTTGGCAAATGTTGTGCCGGTCCCGAAGAAAGATGGCAAAACCAGAGTGTGTGTAGACTATAGAGACCTCAACAAAGCCAGTCCGAAGGATGACTTCCCATTGCCCAACATTCACATATTGATCGACAATTGCGCCAAGCATGAGATCGGTTCGTTTGTGGACTGTTATGCTGGATATCACCAGATCCTTATGGACGAAGAAGATGCCGAGAAAACTGCCTTCATTACACCTTGGGGAACATACTGTTACAGAGTAATGCCGTTTGGATTGAAGAAATGCCGGGGCAACTTACATGAGGGCAATGACCACAATGTTTCATGATATGATGCATCGAGAAATTGAAGTATATGTGGACGATGTCATCATAAAGTCCAGAAAACAACCTGATCATGTGAAAGATTTGAGGAAGTTTTTCCAAAGACTCCGGAGGTACAATCTAAAGCTCAATCCGGCGAAGTGTGCTTTTGGAGTACCTTCAGGGAAACTACTGGGGTTTATTGTGAGTCGGCGAGGTATTGAACTGGATCCATCAAAGATCAAGGATATTCAAAGTCTACCTCCGCCGAAGAACAAGAAAGAGGTCATGAGCTTATTAGGAAGGTTGAATTACATTAGTCGGTTCATTGCTCAATTGACATCAACATGCGAGCCGATCTTCAAGTTGTTGAAGAAAGATGCAGCAGTGAAATGGACCGACGAATGTCAGGAAGCCTTCGACAAGATTAAGGAATATCTGGCCAATCCTCCGGTGTTAGTTCCTCCAGAACCAGGGCGGCCTTTGATTTTGTATCTGACGGTGCTAGATAACTCTTTCGGTTGTGTACTGGGTCAACATGATGAGACAGGCCAAGAAAGAACAAGCCATCTATTACCTCAGCAAAAAGTTTACATCCTACGAGGTGAAGTATACCCAACTCGAAAGAACTTGTTGTGCATTGATTTGGGTAGCTCAGAAGCTAAAGCATTATTTGTCAGCGTATACCACGTACTTGATATCACGATTGGATCCTCTCAAGTATATATTTCAGAAGCCTATGCCTACGGGAAGACTGGCCAAATGGCAGATTCTGCTCACATAATTTGACATTGTCTATGTAACTCGTACGGCAATGAAGGCACAAGCTATCGCGGACCACTTAGCCGAGAATCCGGTGGATGATGAATATGAGCCATTAAAAACATACTTTCCGGATGAAGAGGCAATGCTTGTCGAGGAGATGGAGCAAGAGGAGAGGCCAGGATGGAAAATGTACTTTGACGGAGCCGTCAACAGCAGGGGCGTTGGTATCGGAGCGGTACTCATTTCAAATACGGGTCAACACTATCCCGTTACAGCTCAGCTTCGATTTTTCTGTACCAACAATATGGCCGAATACGAGGCGTGCATCTTGGGATTAAGGATGGCAATTGACATGGGTATTCAAGAGATTTTGGTCATGGGTGACTCGGATCTCTTGGTACACCAAATTCAAGGGGAATGGGAGACACGAGATTTGAAATTGATACCATATCGGTATTGTTTGCACGAGTTATCTCAAAGATTCCAGTCTATAGAGTTCAAGCACATCCCAAGAATGCACAATGAGATTGCAGATGCTTTGGCCACATTGTCCTCTATGTTGCATCATCCGGACAAGACATATATAGATCCACTCCAGATCCAAGTTCGAGATCAGAATGCTTATTGCTTCGCTGTGGAAGAAGAGTCGGATGGAGAGCCGTGGTATCATGATATTAGAGAATACTTGAAAGCTGGCAAATACCCGGAGCAAGCCACCGGAGACCATAAGAGAGCCATCAGGCGTCTAGCCAATGGATTTTTCTTCAGTGGAGGAGTGGTATACAAAAGAACACCGGATCTGGGTTTATTGAGATGCGTGGATGCACAACAAGCAGATGAGATCATGATTGAAGTACATGCTGGAGTATGCGGACCCCACATGAGCGGATATGTTTTAGCAAAGAAGATCTTGAGAGCTGGGTACTACTGGCTCACGATGGAGCGTGATTGTATCACGTATGTAAAGAAATGCCATCAATGCCAGGTACATGGGGATCTGATTCACTCCCCGCCTTATGAGTTGCACACAATGTCAGCACCTTGGCCCTTTGTTGCTTGGGGCATGGATGTCATCGGCCCAATAGATCCAGCCGCTTCTAATGGGCACAAGTTTATCTTAGTTGCAATTGATTATTTCACTAAGTGGGTCGAAGCTAAGACATTCAAGGCAGTGACGAAGAAAGCGGTGGTGGATTTTGTGCATGAAAATATTATATGCCGATTTGGAATCCCCAAGGTGATTATCACGGACAATGGAGCCAACTTAAACAGTCATCTCATGGCGGAAGTTTGTGAAAGGTTTAAGATCACACACCGCAATTCCACACCTTACAGGCCAAAGGCGAATGGAGCAGTAGAAGCGGCTAACAAGAATATCAAGAAGATTCTCCGAAAAATGGTGGAGGGATCCAGGCAGTGGCATGAAAAGTTACCCTTTGCTCTCATGGGTTACCGCACGACGGTACGTACTTCTATCGGAACCACACCTTATACCCTGGTGTACGGAACGGAGGCTGTTATACCCGCAGAAATAGAAATACCGTCATTGCGAATTATAGCCGAATCTGAGATAGATGACGATGAATGGGTAAAGGCCCGTTTGGAACAGTTGAGTTTGATTGATGAGAAAAGGTTGGCCGCAGTTTGTCATGGGCAATTGTATCAACGAAGAATGGCCATAGCATATAATAAAAAGGTACGACCTCGAAAGTTTGAAGTCGGACAACTTGTGTTGAGGCGTATCTTACCGCATTGGGCCGAGGCAAAAGGCAAATTTGCGCCAAATTGGCAAGGACTATTTATGGTATCACGGGTGTTGTCTAATGGGGCATTATATTTGACAAACATTGAAGGAAAGTGCGTAGAGACTGCTATCAATTAATATGCGGTCAAAAGATACTATGTATGATTCCTTTTCAATTGTATGTTTTGTATTTTGTTGTGATTTTGGAATTGAAATGACGAAGGCGTTTTATTCTCTATCCAAACACTTTATCCATCGATAACCCCTTTGAGCCTTAATGAATGAATTCTTTCATATCCCTCTCTCGGAATCGCTCTAGTGCAATAAGATCGAAATTGCCAGAATGAAAAATGAAATGATGGAAAAATGAAAAAAAAAATAAAAAAAAAATATGAAAAAAGAAAAATAAAGAAAAAAAAATGAAATGAAAAAAATGAAAAAAATGAATGAAAAAAAAAAAGAAAAAAAAAGACAAAAATCGGGAAAAGTCAAAAAGAAATCCATCTAACTTATGAAGTTGGATGAACTACGTCTGACTTGATCCCGAAAGGGTACGTAGGCAGCCTCTCTGAGGTTCAGTCACAATAAAGGAAAAATCCGAAAAATTCCCCACATATTGAAACTGGGGCAGAAGTTATGTCTAATAATTCCGAGAGTTGTAAATATTTTTAACCCTCGTTGAAATTTTGAGCCTTTATATCTTTCTTTCTTAACCCGTCCAAAAGCCACGTTACAGTCCAAAGAAAGACCTTTTCTGATCAATTTTGAAATGATAACAAATACAACGAAGGAAGAGCGAAACATCGGACAATACCCGTGGTACAGGAAACAAAATAAAAAAATAAATAAATAAAAAAATAAAAAAAATGAGAGAGTCTCATCAGTGAAAACCTTAGCCGGCACTGTGAGGCGATGGTAAGGTTGAGAGAAATAAAATGAGAGAGTCTCATCAGTGAAAACCTTAATCGGCACTGCGAGATGATTGTGAGGTTGAGAGAATAAATGAGAGAGTTCTATTGGTGAAAACCTTTCGAGGCACCTTAGGGCGATCGTGAGGACTATCAGAAAAGAGAAAAGGCAACAAAAAAAAAAGTATCGGTTTGGGTCAAAGGCAATTCAGAGTCAGAATAATGATTGGAACGAACTGGGTCAGAGTTTAAATACATGGCATGGTCAGCGGAATCAGCCAACAAATGCCCAGATAAGTTCTATCATCTCTCCAAAACACCCTTACCCTCTTTCATTTTTCTGCATTTCATTGTTTACCATTCGAGAGCTAACTACCAGCTCCCGATGACGAAAGTTGAAACAACACTGGATCAGAAAGAAAAAAGAGTTGGGGAAAAAATAAAGAAACTTGGCAGATATGGCCAAAAGAAGAGAAAACAAAACAAAAATGGAAAAATGAGAAAAATACAAAAGAGTCTGCAAGGGACAAGAAGTCGAAAGTCATGCAATATCAGAAAAGCAAAAACAAAGGAAGCAATAAGAAGCGGGGACGGCAGATGCCAGTTGCCAGCAGTTTATATCTAATAAATTTTGTTTCATGCAAGAACAAATTGTCACTAATCACTTTAAAGTGAATGTGACCAATGTGGAAAATTGAAAATACCAAAAAGAGAAGTTCGCCAAATAAGTGGAGAAATTCACAGGCAAGAGATAAGTTGGTAAAAAGAAAATACCAAAAAGAGGAAGGTAACATCTTTTAAAAACCACTCCCCAGTCCTCAGGCTGCGGGAATATTTTCTGCATCGCATTGCACGTTTAAATTCTGTTAGGTGCCCACCTTCTAATACGGGAATATTTTCTGCATCGCATTGCACGTTTAATTTCAGTTAGGTGCCCGCCTTCTAATACGGGAATATTGTCTGCATTTGCATTGCACGTTTAAATTCTCGTTAGGTGCCCACCTTCTAATACGGGAATATTTTCTCGGAAGCAATAAGAAGCGGGAACGGCAGATGCCAGTTGCCAGCAGTCTCTATCTAATAAATTCTGTTTCATGCAGGAAAAAATTGTCACTAATCATCTTTAAAGTGAATGTGACCAATGTGGAAAATGGAAAACACAAAAAGAGAAAGTTCGCCGAATAAGTGGAGAAATTCACAGGCAAGAGGTAATTGGTAAAAGAAAATACCAAAAGAGGAAGGCAACATCTTTTAAAATCCACTCCCCAGTCCTCAGGCTGCGGGAATACATTTTTTGCATTGCACGTTTAAATTTCGTTAGGTGCCCACCTTCTAATACGGGAATATTTTTCTGCATTCGCATTGCACGTTTAATTTCTGTTAGGTGCCCACCTTCAAATACGGGAATATTTTCTGCATCGCATTGCACGTTTAATTTCTGTTAGGTGCCCACCTTCTAATACGGGAATAATTTTCTGCATTTGCATTGCACGTTTAAATTCTGTTAGGTGCCCACCTTCTAATACGGGAATACTTTTCGAGGAAGGTAACATCTTTTAAAATCCATTCCCCAGTCCTCAGGCTGAGGGGATACTGTTTTGCATCTGCATTTGCACGTTTAATTTCCGTTAGGCGCCCACCTTCAAATACGGAAATACTTTTCTGCATCGCATTGCACGTTTAAATTTCGTTAGGTGCCCACCTTCTAATACGGGAATATTTTCTCGCATCGCATTGCACGTTTAATTTCTCGGTAGTGCCCACCTTCAAATACGGAATATTTTCTCGCATTCGCATTGCACGTTTAATTTCTCGTTAGGTGCCCACCTTCTAATACGGGAATATTTTCTCGCATTTGCATTGCACGTTTAAATTCCGTTAGGTGCCCACCTTCTAATACGGAATATTTTTCTGCATCGCATTGCACGTTTACATTCCGTTAGGTGCCCACCTTCTAATACGGGAATATTTTTTCTCGCATTTGCATTGCACGTTTAAATTTCGTTAGGTGACCACCTTCAAATACGGGAATATTTTCTCGCATTGCATTGCACGTTTAAATTTTGTTAGGTGCCCACCTTCTAATACGGAAATATTTTCTGCATCGCATTGCACGTTTAAATTTCGTTAGGTGCCCACCTTCTAATACGGGAATATTTTTCTGCGCATCGCATTGCACGTTTAATTTCTGTTAGGCGCCCACCTTCAAATACGGGAATATTTTTTGCACATCGTGGAAAAGCCCACACTGGGGCAGAAAAAGAAAAAAAAGGTAGTTTGTTGTTTTGTTTTGAGCAGGTTCAGCTCGAGACCAAGAAAAACAAGAAAATCAACAAAAAGAGAGTCAACAAGAAAAACGAGAAAATCAACAAAAAGAAAGTCAGCATCAAAGAAAATCAACAAAAAAGGAAGATTCTGCATCACCGGAAAAGGAAGAAGAGCAAAAGCTAGATTAAGAACAATTGTAATTGTAGAATCATAGCTTAGAGTAGCTTCTTCATTTTACATTTTTTCCCCCGGTGTAATAAGGAGCAAGTCAGCAGGTCTCAACAATGTCAATGCAACAGTGAGTCTGGTAGTTTTTTAAAACTGCCAGACCTTCCCGAACTACACTGACCTGATTCCTGTTTAGCCCAGGATATGTAGGCAACCTCTAAAGCAGGGTGCGGTCAAAAGGTTTTCAAAAATGCTTTCACGGAATGTACCAATGTGCAAAAATCTCTCATTACTGCTCACTTGTCTTTGCACTGAAACTCTTCGTGTTCCCGAGCAAAGAGGGGCAGTTGTGAGCACATGATTTTTTGCACTAAGCATTTAATTTCAAAATTAAAATAAAATGTTTTTGAGTGCAATTACTTGCTTTGTTTGAAATTAGTTATATTTTGTGTGTTTGAATAAGTAAAAAATTAGAAAAAATCAAAAAAAATAGTAGTAATTAATTTGTTAGTTTAGTTAATTAGGGAATTAGCAAAATAGTTTAAATAGGAGAAAATAAAGAAAAATAGCAGAAAAATTGCAAAAAATACTAGAAAATTAGAGTACATAGGAAATTAGGTTTTGTAATTTTTCATAAAAAAGAAAAAGAAAAAAAAAGTAAAAAGGAAATACATAAAAATCATTAAAATCGGAAAATACAAAAACTATATGTTGTGTAATAAATCTGGGCCAAATATGATTCAAATGGCCGGCCCAGTCCCTAAGCCCAAAGGAAACGGGTCCAGGTCTTTAAGAGGCAAACGATCTCAGCCATTCACCTAGTTCAATCCAACGGCTGAGATAATTGTTGGAATTAATTAATTAATGAATTATGTGAGGCTCGATCTGAGCCGTCCGTTTGATTTGATCCAAGGGTCTAAGGCCTGGCTTCATTAAGGCTCAAAACGACGTCGTATAAGTAACGCTAGTAACAGCCGTTGATCATCACTGAACGGACGGTCAGGATTTCATGAGACGCTTAGGCTATATAAGGCTTCTGTCTGAAGACGGCCGTCTCATTTAGCCAAATTCTTAACCCTAGAGACCAGCCGCCCTAATCTCTCCATGCTTCGTCTCCTTCAGACATCATCGGCCATGGAGGCCACTACCTCTTACGATGGTCTCCGGCCACCTCCTTACCCTTCTCTCCTTCTTCTTCATCCCACACACCCAAAACCCAGAAAAAAAAAACACCCTGTTCTTCAAAGTCCCGGTCACCGGAACCCTCGCCGGTGACCACTAAAGTATGAACCACCGCATAAAACCAATGCCATTCGATTCGTCTTGACTTGATCTGTCCATCCATACCACTCTCACCCGTCGAATCTTCCCACATCGTCTCGAATAGCCAAAATAAGGTCACCGGAAACCTAACTCCGGTGACCCCAAAATCAAAACCACCCAAAGATCCGTTCTTTACCCTCACCCAAACACCCCTCCTCAAGCCAAAATCAAAAAGGCTTCGCCTTGAAGCCCTAAAATGAAAATCAGAGAAAAATTGAAAAAAAAAAGGGGAGATCTGAACGAATAAAGACAAAGAAAACAAGAAAAGAAAACAAAAGAAGTCAGAGAGAGTTCGAGAGAGGGTGAGAAGAGTGAAGAGATAGGAAGCTCAGGGGACCGGCCCTGCGAGCTAAGTCCCTGACCCCTATCTGTTTTCTTATGCTTTATTCTGCGTATTTTTGTTTGATTTGTGTATTTGCATGCCTGTGAGTGTCTGTTTATTTCTGTTCGTCATGTTAGTTCTAGGGCTTTGCTTTGCATGCTTCTCTGATAGACATAGATTCTTATCTTAGCTTCTTCTTTGTTTCATGCCTTCTTTGCTTGATTTCGTATGTTTTAACTTGTTCTTTTAAGATCCTGTTCAGTATTAGGGTTTTATGATCATCTTTTTGTTATCCTGTTTTGACTGTTTAGTACTAGGGCTCTATTTTCATTTCATCCTCACATGTATGTTCCGTTCTTCTGAGTTAGAATGTCTATCTATGATTCACCCTTTTCTTCTTCATCTTCTGTATATACTGGTTCTTGCTTTGGTTGGTTTACAATATCATGATTGTTCTCCATTCCTGTTTCATGTTTAGTTTTAGTAGTAGTTTAGTCGTTGTTATTCATTAAGGGTTATCTGGCCTGTTTTGAGTTGTGGTTCTGTTTCTCTATTGTGAAACTTGACTTGGATGTCTTTCTTCTCTGACCTCTGTTAGTATTAGGTTCTTTCAATCTTGTTGGTCCTTGACATCCCTTTTTTTCCCTTTTTGCATGTTTAAGTTTTGATTCCAGTCTTCTTGGTTAATTCTCAATAGTTGGATGATGTTTCTCCTCTGTTACTTCACATGATAGATACAGTATGTTGCTTCACTGTTTCTTCATGTTTCTTCTTTTCTTTTCTTCATCTACATGTCTATATCAAGCTAGGGTTAGCACTTAAAAGTAAATTCTAATTACCCTGCTTAGGTTAATTGAACCATGTTGACTGTTTCATGAGAATCTATGCTTATATGTGTAACTGTGCCATGAACCCTAAAAGTTCTAAAGTTCTTCAAATATCATATGACTTGAGCTAGGAGTGATTAGGTCAGAACTAACATGGATTCATACTTTATCACATGTAGTCTAATAATATGAGTTAATGGACTAAAATTCAACCTTATCAATTGTTTCCTCTGAGTTTGGGTTGATTAATCCATTTTATTTGATCATGTGTGTTTCTGTGTGCAGTACATGTTGGTAATGATTAAGTTTTTTGCTATCTCTTGTTGATTATGAATGTCTGATTAACTGGTCAGACCTTAGGGGAATTGGTTATAGCTGTTAGTGTTAGGTTCCGTGAAAATGGCTAGTTTTTAAATAGGTTAGAACTGAAATGAACAAGGTAGGCTATAAGTTAAATAATTGGCCTAAGAATGGTCAACCTTGCAAAGGGTTGACCAATTCTATAAGCCCTAACACACAGCTCACTGTTAAAAGTGGTTGGTTGTGCAAAAGGGGCTATGTCTGCAAATGCAGACTAGCCCAGGCTCTATATTGAGCCCTGAACAGCAAAGTGGCCAAACCTGTAAAGGTTTTGGGCCCAGCTGTTCAGTATATGGCTTTAATAGCCAAAGCCAAGTCTCAACTTGAGACTGGCTAAGCTTTAAATAGTTTAATCATAATAATAAAGCAGGCTATGCCTGCAATTAGCTTTAATTGAAATAATCTGGTCTTAATTGACTGGAATTAGTTTAAATAGGCTAAAATTGAAATAGTTGCCTAAAATAGAACTGGCCAGCCCTTAAATACTAATGCCAGGGCTGGCTATTAGTTAAATAGGTTCAAAACAAGTTGAAATCTGCCCTAGGTAAGCTGGTAAATCAGCAGTGCCCTTAGGGGCACAATTGGGAATTAAAAAGGTAAAACAGTAATAGTTTAGAACTTAAAAGGGTAATGGAGACATTTATGCTCCTGATTTCTGCAATTTTGCAGAGGTTTAGGGGTATAATGGTCTCCTAAAAATGGGAAATCTGTAAAAATCTCAAACCCCTAAGGTCATACTAGTAAAAGGCCCTAAAAGGAATCTTTTAGAACCTTCCAGCACATGCTGGAAGGGTTTTTCATAACAGAAATAGGGGCTAAAGTGCATAATTCATAAATTTAGGAGGGGAGAAGTGGGATTAATCCCATACTTCCTCCCCAAGTATTCAGCCCTAAAAATAACTATAAATACCTCTAAGAATGGGGCTAAAAGGGGGGTCGAAATCTGAGAAAAAAATCTGAAGTATATCTGGGGTTCCAAGGAGAGTAATCTGAAATATATCTGGGGTTCGAATTGGGAGTAATCTGAATTCACTTTAAGTTGACTTTTGGATAACAATTTCAGAGTAAAAACATAGTAATTTAGCAATAGTGTTTCTGGTATTCTTCGAGTGAGAGTTTTGCTGATTTTTGTTGTTTGCTGGGCTCGTTTGCTCGTTAGTCTCTGGTTTTCTTAACTTGCTGGGTTATTCGACTACTGTTGCTGTGTTGCTGTGTTGCTGTGCTCTCTTCTTCTCACTGTTGCATTTGTTGCTTGAGTCCTTGCTATACTTATTTGCCTGAATCCCCTAGACTCGTCGGATTTTCTTCTTGATTCAGGTACATTACCCTTTCATTTGAAGCTGTAATGCTGAGTTATTGAAATAGAATTGAAGCTCCAGATTTGAATATATGTTGCTGTGAAGTTGTATTTTAGTTTTTATTAGTTTAAAGTTTGTAATTTATTCATTGTAGTCTTCTGTAGTAGCTGAAGAACAAAACCAAACAGAAACAATGTAATAATTAGTATATTAGAAGTAGTGTAGTAGTAGAATAGTCATAGGTAGTGTAACACTTAGTTAATTAGGTAAAATTTCTAAAATGAAACCAAAAGACCATCATATAAGTTAATAAACTCACCTAGTTAATCTGTTTTGTCAATCGTGAGTTCGAATAAGTCTAAAAGGGAAACAAATAGTTGAGTAATGAAGCTGGCTTTGATAACGTCAAATAGATTTGGCTCTTATTAAACAACAGTAGTTAATCATTTGGTTAATCAGTCTTTGGATATCAAGAAGCACAAGAGAGAAAAGGAAGTAGTGATTCGTTTGAAACTAGATTGGTAACATTGTTTAAGCCTAAAATTGTAGTATAGCAATGTGTATATAAGTAATTGTTTAGCCTTTAGATAATATGGTTATTGTCAATAAGCGATTGGGTCGTTTAAACACTGCATCACATAGGCGAAATGGCTCTTTTACTGAGTAATTTTAAATATTGATATAAGCCATCAACAGAAAACAAAGAAACGGGGTTAGTTCATTTACTTATTCATTAATTAGTTGTGATGTTGGATTAGTAATGATATGCCTGTACAGTTATTCCACTTTTTGATTAATAAAAATGGTAGTTAAATTTTATTTCTATGTGTCTGATTTACTTTAAGTTCATTACTTTTCCTTTATTATTGTTTCATTCGATTTGGGCCTAAATCTCTATATGAAAGCCGATTGGGCCAGTGAGCAAAGTTCAGCAACTACCTGGGCCTTTAAGGCCTGGGCCGATGAAATGTTTGTGTAAAGCTTCAATTGGAACCAGGCCCCCATTTAAATAACAGAAATCATATGGGCCTGGAAAGCTTAATGAATACGATTAAGGAAAGAACAAATGTAGAAAACGTAGTTAAATACAAGTATTGAATCCCTTAATGAAAATTGGGACGAGCCTCGCCCGAATAACACCGGGGCCCCCACTTAGTAATAAGATAACATAGTATACCCGGAAAGGCTAATAGTGAACTTCATAGCCTCTCCCAAAGTTAAAAGCCGATATAGACTATTTTAGGGCACGATTTTAATATACCTTCCATTGAACGAGTGTGCACTTGGTGCGACTCAAATCCAAATCTCGGTAAAGCTGAAATACACCAAAAGTCATAGGCGTACTGGTTGCGGTATGACTCGAGGCGTGTTTTCGCGATATCACAAATTCCTAAAAATGATATTTAACATAAAAGAACATTATGTTATTAAAATCTATAACTGAGTCAAACAAAAGTCAAGAACGACAGTGGAGCGACCGTGCTAAAACCACGGAATCCGGGAGTGCCTAACACCTTCTCCCGGGTTAACAGAGTTCCTTATCCGGATCTCTGCTTCGCATACATTTATAAGAGTCAAAATTCCTCGGATTCGGGATTAACCGGTGACTTGGGACACCATTGTCATTCCCAAGTGGCGACTCGATTAATCTCTAATAAAATCCCGAACCGATTGTCCTTAAATTGGAAAAACTCCTTCCCTTACGTTATTTTATCCGTTTCGGGTAATTGAGCGTCGGGGTATACCCTACAAGTGTATTTATACGCTTTAAGTAGTTTGGGGTAGTAAAAAAGGGAGGTGTGACACCTGCTAACTAGAAAGACTTTTCTTTCTAGATCATAAAGTCTATACCCTTTTTGAGTTGTTGAATACCCTACCAGAACATATCTATCTGCCCTTGGATTAAATTTATCTTCTCTTGGAAGGTTGCTAGCATAACAGAGTAAGGCTGTTATGTGGTCAGGGCCCGAACCTAAATGGACTAAACGGTTCAGGCCAAATGATCTCGGGCTTTGGCGGGCCGGGCCCAAGCGATCCCAGGCTTAACGGTCCTTGAGGGTGAAACCAACGCACCGCGGGCCTAAGCCATATGGGTTCGGGCTAAGTGGGCCGGCCTACGGGCCTAAGTGTTTCGGGCTACATTTTATTGAATGTTTTTGTAAATTATATTATATAATTGTGACTTAAATATTCTAATTCAAATTTAAATACAAATAAATTGTAAAGAAATATTCAAGGGAATGCTTTATAATTTTTATTATTACGGCATTAATAAAAAATGGCAATATCTTTCTTAGTCTTCCTTCCCTCAATGGAATAAGCATAACAATGTGATAATACCACTATTAAAAGGAAAAAAATACTAATGAAGATGTGCCAAAATACAAGTTATATATTTTAGTCTGAATTAACTCTACAAATTTTATATATCCTTCAAGGTTCGGAGGAATTTCCATTGGTGGGGGCGGGAAAGAAGCTTGTTCATCACCGCTTCCAGGTGAAGCAACATCCTCCGCAAGTTCCACTAGCATTTCTTCATAAACTTTGTCTATCTCTGGTTGTGATTCAGCAAGTCCAAAATTTGTTCCTTTTTGAATAGATCCAATCTTTGAAGAGTACTTATTTTTCCAAGCTCTCCCTCATAGACGCTCTATGATCACCGATTTGAAGTCTCACTTGACTGAAAGCGCTCTCTGATGCCAATGTTTAAGCTTGAATACTTAAAATATCTCGAGCCATCCTTAAAAGAACCGGATAGTATTTTTATTTATCCTTCCACCATTCCAAAACATTAAAGAAGACGTTGGAATTCTCTGATTCAAGTCCTTGCGACAAATAAACTTGAAGCTCATTTAATTGTGAACTATCACCAATATTATCACCTTGAGAACCCCTGAACACTGTCCAAGAACTAGGTATAACAAAAGCGAGGACCTCATAATTTCATGGTAGGATTTAACATGGCAGCAACACTGTAAATAGGAGTGATAGGGAAACAAATATTTTTTAAACTTATCTTTTATAGAATCAATATCAAGTTGACAAATTACTCCACCCTCTGAAAATTGAGTAAACAAATTTGCAAGTTCTGCAATATAAACTAAACAGTTAGAAATAGTAGGATAATATTGCCCAAATAATTTATTTGTAGCAACATGAAATTATTCTAAAATTCTACAAGAATTTTAACATTAGTCCCACAAGTTTTACACTTAGCCTTATTTTGATCACTTAGTTGAATAAAAAAGTGCCAAACAAGAGATATTTCGCACCATCTAGAAGGTTGCCTATTAAAAGTAGAGGTTACTACAGGAGGATTAGACGGGGCATCAATTGGATTATTATCAGTTGGGTTAACAATAAGACTAGTAGGTGTATCATCTAAATCCGGTTGCGTTTCATCTAAATCATCATTTTCTAGTCATTTTCATCGATAGTTGGATTACCATAAAAAGCATTCATATATTCATCATTTGATCATTCACCTAGTGCAATATCATGGTAAATTTAAATATCGGTAAATTAAAAATAAGGGTTATCACTGTCAAGAATATTAGCTGGAGGAGGACGGGTAACAGGTCTGGGTCGGAGAGCCGGGGGATGAGTAGTAGCTTGGCCACTAGATTCACCAATTTTAGATTTTCCCTTACCACCAAACAGTTTTTTTCAAAGAAAATGCCATATTAATTATAATTATACAAACAAAAACAAATAAAACTATAATATTAAAACTTAAGAGTTGGAACGAGTTTACCAATTTGACGAATATATCGTTGAAGACTTGAATACTTCAATTCACCAACTTCACAAATTGCAATAATAAAGTAAGCAATTATAGAAGAAAATTAGAGAGAGATTGATAATTTTGTGAGTAAAAATAAAAGAATGAGGGGATATTTATAGTTGAGAATAGGAAAAAATATAATTATAAAAAATTTGGGGGGCAAATGGAATTTTTTTTAAAAGACAAACGACTAAATTGGCAGGACAACGGCTAGTTTTTAAACTTCCAACCGTTGGCCAATTTAAAGAAAAAATTAAAAAATAGTTGTTGGGCTCGTTTGAACCGGGCCAGGCTCGCTAGCCAACCCTAGGCTAAACGATCCTGGGCTCGCGGTCTCTCCATGCTGGACCGGCCCACAGTGTGCTCTTAGGATCGCTTGGGCCCAAACCATACGGGCCAGCCCGTTTAGCCGAAAGCCCACGTGGGTTCGCAGGCTTGGGCCAATCCTGGACTGGGCCCGGACCACAATACAGCCTTATAATGATTTATGTCAGGTGGCTTGTTGTATAGAAGCTCATGTGGTGATCTTCCTTTTAAAATAGAAGTAGGCCTTTGCTAAGTAGGTACACAACAGTCTTGACACACTATCCCTAAAATCTATTAGTAATTGAACTTTGGAACTTCAAAGCTCTAGATACTTCTAGAATGTGTCTATATGTTCTCTCTACCACTCTATTTTGTTGAGGTGTATCGGGACAAGTACTCTGATAAACAATTCCTAATAAAGAAAGTGGTTCATTGCAGTTGGAGTTGAAGAATTCAGTGCCATTGTCAGATCTCAATGTCTTAACAGTTACTCCAAACTGATTTTTGACCATTGAAAAGAAATTCTTCAAGACAACTATTACTTCACTCGTTAAGTGCAACAAATATATTCAAGAGAACCTATTGTAATCATTTACCACTATAGCAAAGTATTGTGTCTTTTCATGAGTAGCTACCCTCTGAGGTCCCCATACATCTACATGAACAAGCCGGAAACTACTAACAGTAGTATTACTACTGGATGGAAATTTGAGAATGCTTTTCTTAGTCAAGGGTCATATATCACAACTTTGTTGTACTCTATTGTCCACTGAGTTCTTTAATTGTTGAATATACTACATTGCATTTATTGAAGGATGCGCTAGTCTCATGTGCCAAAGAACTGAATTATTTGCATTGTTGGTAACAATTATTGTTGTAGGCATTGATCTCCTCTACAAAAGGTATAATCCACATAATTTCTTACCAATCCCCATTACCCTCCCATTGTAAAATCCCTGTAGCACATAGAATTTAGCGAAGAACATTGCAACACAACATAGTTCCTTGGTCAATTTTGAAACTAACAATAAGTTGAACTTAAAGTCAGGAACATGTAAAGTATCCTTCAAAACTTGGTTGTCCAATATAGAAACATTTCCTTTGTGAGTTATTTGACACTCATTCCCTGTTGCCACTTGCACTTCATTATCATTGTGTGCACTACAATCCTTAGCATCATTCATAATCTCCTTATGAAAGGCAATACATATAAGGCTTCTGAATCTAATATCCATTCACAGTCAAAAGTATTTGATAATAATGCATTTATGTTTGTCATAAGAGAGTGACAGTTACCTATGTCTTGTTTGTTCAAAAGGTTCAACAGCTGCTTGTATTGATCCTCTATGAAGAAATTCCCTTGTGTGAATTATGTGCTTGGTGCATTCTCCTTTTCTGCTGTAACAACATTAGCATAAGGCTTAACTCCTTGTATTGGTGCTTTCTTCTTACGCTTGAAATCCGAAGGATATCCTATAATTTTGTAACAATTCTCCGTCAAGTGCCCCTTACAACCACAGAAATGACAAATCAAGCCTCACCATTTTGCCTTAAATTCCTAATTGAATGTTTGATTCTTTCCGGCTAGCATAGTCAAAGCATCATTATTAGGCTCCACTACTCCAAGAGTTCTCTGACACTATTCTTGTATGAACAAGTCATGTGCCTAATTAATTGTCAAAATAAGTGTTTTGAGTAACACCTGACTTCTGACTGTAGTTTCCATTCAAGCCAACTAAAAACTATAAAAGTCATAGATTTCTGAGTTGTTCAATAAAAGGTTTCGTCTCCTCACAATCACATCCAGGTTCTGCCACCAACAAATCTTTTTCATCCCACAGATCTTTCATTTTTGAGTAATAAACAGTGACTGAATCAGTAACTTGAGTTAACGACCCTATCATCTTCCACAGTCGATAAGTTTGAGTTAGATTATATTTATCAAATCATTTCTTAAATTTTCCCCAAATCATTTCTTAAATTTTCCCCAAACTTTTGATGTAATTGATGCATAAATGATACTAGGTTACAATTCCACCGTCACTATTTTTTTGATCCACGACAGCACTATAGCGTTACACCTCTCCCATTGATTTGCCAATTCACCTTTGCAAGAGCTTTTTGCACAGGTTCCTTCAATATAACCCAATTTGTTTTTCACCTACAATGTCGTTCGCATAGCTCGACACCATAGACTACAATTTTTAGACCTATGAGTTTTATGTCGATTAATGCTACACCAGGCGTGTCCGATTCTCTCAAGTTCAAGGGATGGTTGTGATCAATTCGAAAAACTTCAATCACTAGTTCTCCTATGGAAGGAGCTTCAGCAATGGCTTGCTACTGGAACTTTGAAGAATTTTGTCCTAAATTTAGATCGATTGCTCTGATACCATGATAGAATCTGAGATCTAATGTCATTAACTTGGATTCATACTCATGCAGCTGAAGAATTGAAGGAACAAGCAAGGTTGTACAGAAAGAAAGTAGAGAGAAGGAAGAGAAGAAAATGAATATTAGTATTAACCGACTAAATCTGTAAAATGTACAGTGTTTAACTAATATAATCACGTTTACAGTGGTTAGGGAAGAGAGCCTATGAAATGATAAAAATACCCATGCTCTCTATATTCCACACTATACACTAAACTACCCTTGTCTTTATAGTATGTCTATATTTGTCTCATTACACTAACAATTTAATAGATCATTGAAATTTTGTATTTGTTGTTAAATCGGTGACTTGATAATTAGAAATTAGTAACGATTACTGCTATTTGCTTACTGATTGTAGCTTTATTATTTGTTAATTGGTTGATTGTAATCCAAAAGAAACAAAAACATACCTATCAAAAATTATTTGCGCCTCGTGAATAGAGTCTCCTCTGGTAAGAATATTTTACTCTTAAAGTGGGATATATATATATATATATATATATATATATATATATATATATATTGTTCAACCTTCCCTAACATAGCATACAACTCTACATTGTACTGCACTCTCCAAGTGTGCTTGTTCCCCCCTCCCCCCTTCTTCCTTATCCTAGAAAGTCTTTGTGAAATAACTGCGATGAGAAGAAAAAAAGGCATTAAGAAACCCTCCCAACCGAACCCTAAACACTCTAATATCCTTTTTCAAACCTGATCCCATTTCGAGTCAAGAAAAAAATGGCTCGAATTGTACGATCCCTTAGTCACCCCAGAATGGAAGGGGTGATCTCGTAGTTCTTAGTTTGTGAAGATGCGTTGTTAGGTGCTCAATTTTATTTTTCCATTAAGGTCGAACCTAAATCTGTGCTCGAGAGATAGTTGTCCATACGCTAATAAGGAATGTATGAATTCTCGAGATGAGAGGAGCCGTAGTGGCCCCCCCTCCCCCCCCAGACTGCCCGGATGCCATGAGTGAATTGAAAGTTGGATCTACATTGGACCTCACCTGAATCGCCTCATCTATAGTCCTGAGGAGGAGTTTGGTTTCAAACCCCAGTTTGAACAGGAGGAGTACGACATGCTAATGTTCCTTGGATGATCCACGTCTCAGGGTCATGCGCTGATGAGCATATTGCACTATCCATATAGCTGAGAGCCCTCACATCCTAGGTACAACGACATAAGTATCAGGGTCGCGCTCCACAATCGAGCTAATAGCCCGTCGTGCGAGCCTCCCATTAGAGGCCCGCTCTTCCAAAAGAAGGAGAAACCCCTTCCCCATCTTTACTTATTTCTCCCCCATATCGCCACATGGGGGGAACATATGGATGTAAAAAAGTGGGTCCTATCAATTTGTTCCGACCTAGGATAATAAGCTCATTAGCTTGGTCTTACTTTACCGTCGACAAAGGAAAAATATTTTTTGTATATATAAATATATATATATAGATATATATATATATATAGCTCAACCCTAGACATTCTAAGATCCTTATTCAAACCTGCTCCCATTTCGAGTCAAAAGAATAACAGCTCGAATTTTACGATCCCTCTGTTACCCCAGAATGAAAGGGATGATCTCCTAGTTCTTAGTTTGTGAAGATGAGTTGCTAGGTGCTCCATTTTATTTTTCCATTGAGGCGAAATCTAAACCTATGCTCGAGAGATAGTTGTCCATACACTGATAAGGGATGTATGGATTCTCGAAAAGAGAGGAGTCGTAGTGGTCCCTCCCCGGACCGTCTGGATCCCACGAGTGAATCGAAAGTTAGATCTACATTGGATCTCACCCGAATCGTCCCATCTATACTCCTGAGGAGGAGTTTGGTTTCAAACACCGGTTCGAACAGGAGGAGTACCCCATGCTAATGTTCCTTGGATGATCCACATCTCAGGGTCATGCACCAATGAGCATATTGAACTATCCATGTGGCTAAGAACCCACACAGCCCAGGCACAATATCAGGGTCGCGCTCTACGACCGAGCTAATAGCCCGTCGTGCGAGCCTCCCATTGGGGGCCCACTCTTCCAAAAGCCGAAGAAATCCCATCCGTCTCTTTCCTTATTTCGCCGCCATGTCGCCACACGGACGGACATGGGGATGTAAAGAAGGGTCCTATCAACTTGTTCTGACCTAGGATAATAAGCTGATGAGCTTCTCTCTCTCTCTCTCTCTCTCTCTCTATATATATATATATATATATATATATATATATATATATATATATATATATATATATATATATATATTTGGTGAAAACTAAAAAGAAAGTTCTTTCGTTCCCTCCTATTTTAGGAGAAGATCAATGTGTGTTATTTTAAGCAATAGCCTAATGTATGGGCTTGACTTGTGCCAAAGATAGCAGAAACACACCGAAATTTGACTAGGATAGAAAATGTAGAAAGTGACAAAGAGATTTTCAATTCATCTCAAAATTTCCCTAAAACTTAAGCATTGTAGAAACATTACTTTATGCAGGAATAAATGGATAAAGCTACACTTGCATTTCTTCAACTTTTTTAGATTGAATGAATGACACTCAACCACTTAAATGATTATCCTAAAATGGTAGGAATAAGACATGTGAGAATTTAATTGTTAAAATTATCTTATGTTTGTCTACAGTTTAAAGATTTACTATTTTTAGTCCCTCCAGTAGAGGGTTTAGAATTTCTTTAATATTGGCGTTTGACTTGAAGCACATATATCTGAATGTGATTGAACAGTTTTCTTTAATAATAACAAAAAAAAAGGATTACTAGGGCAGTTTTGTTAGAAAATAATAGCATAATCATGAATTCGCCTCTAAATTTCTTTCTTTTATCAGGCGGAGACATAATTAGCTGCAATAAGAATTTGTTATTCTTTTTCTGAAAAATTACGACACAACAAAGATATACGTTGTATTTATTATTTGTAGCTATACTTTCAGAAAATTACCATTTGTAGTTATATTTAATTTTATAGCAAATTCACGTGAAAGTATTGAAAGATGAGATCGATTATTTTGAACCAGAACAATTGCTCTTATAGCTCAGTTGGTTAGACCACCCGCTTAGTAAGCGGGGGTCGTGAGTTTGACTCTCAAAATGATCCTTCAATTTTTCTGTATTTATGTTTTAACTAGGTTATATTCGTTATAGGAACGAATACAGTCGATACAGGTTGTATCCTTGGGATACACTCCTTTATTTTGTTTGGTTGTATTTGTTGCACGGAGGAATACAGTTGATACAAGTTGTATTTGTTGCGCATATAAATACAATTAACACAGGTTGTACACGTTGCGCATCTGAATACAAGTGATACAAGCTGGTAACAATAGCTATAAATGATAATTAAGTAGTAAATCATAATTACATATTCTAATTAGGCTCTAAACCACAGTGCTTTATGAAAATTCCTCTTCTTTTTCTTTGTAATCATTCTTCTTACTGGTTATGGGCTTATGTAAGAAGTCCACTATATCAAAAGCCTTATTGTTCCTGGACTCCAACAGTTTAGCGGCCCAATTTCTTTGTCCATGCTCCAATCTTTGTAGTAAAAATTTTCAATTCCTTCTGATATTTTTTGGGTACATACTTCTTGTTTTATATAGATAAATAAACATCAAACATAGTCCTTTTTAGCTAACTACCAATCTTTTATCACATTGTAGTAACTACTAAAAGCATTGTTTATTATTGGACGTTGCTGTATTAATCAGTAGTTAATACCTCCAGCTTCTTTCAGAAATGGAAGAAAAGGAAAGAGTACATATCATTAAAAGCGAAAATAAGAGAAAATTTTACTAAATTAATTAGTTAGCAAATGAACTGGTGGTGATTCTTAATGTTGGTTTCATAATGATGTTGAAGCATTAATGCACCTACTTCACTCATAATAATGAGCACTCCCTTTCAAATCGACAATTTTTTTCAAACGAAAGAACACGCATAAAATGTTAAAGATTATCTTAAGAAAGTGCAATATACGCGTAATTGAAAAATCAGTTGAGTAAACAATTAGGTATAAGATTTTTCTCGTCTAATAAATACCTCATCTAGGGGTAGCTTGTCTTCAATATTTAGGTGTATACATTGAATTAGCAATGTAAGTAAGAGTAATATTCTCATCGAATTTCCACCACACTCATTTAAATCCTCGACTTGGAGGAGTGCAGAGCAACAGGCCAACAGCATTGCTAGCTGGTTGCTATATACATCTTACGCTATTGTTTCACCAAAATTAAATTGATATTCTCTACTCCCGTTTTCAATAGCTAGTGAATAGACTATGCTTTTAATTACATATCAACCAGCTCTTCTATTTTTGTTTTTATTTTCTTTTGGTGGTGGTGGTAGGGGAGGCAGAAGCGGACCTATGCTATATCGAGAGGGGTCACCGACAGCGGTGGATGTAATATATCATCCTAGTATTTTTAGGGTGAAGCATGACTTTATGTGTACAAAATTATTAATATTTTAATATATAGCGATATGAACTCATAACTTTAAAAATAGAATGTGTTCAATGCTAAAAACTTTAAAACTTAAACCCACAAAACTTAAATCTTAGATTCGCCTCTGGTCACCGGCAGCCATAATGTTCGGCAAAAAATTCATGTATACACACGTATATGTCTTTAGAAAATAGTGATATGCTAGTGGTGAGCACCCTATATATAAAGTAAATTTTGGTTGAATTAAAAAGTGCATCCAGACCTTCAATTGGTTGATCAGCCTCAGAAGGGGGGGGGGTTAAATAGGTTAGGAGTGAGGTTGTCGGGAAATCACAGTGCATATAAAGTCAATTTTATTTTTATGTATATATATTTGGCGATGAATTCTGTTGGCGTCTTTGCATGTGTACCTTTATTTTTTTGATTTCTCTTGATGAAAATTTTACCTCCGCCACTTATTGATGCTATGGGGTAGGATATTACTAGTTTATTTGACATATGATTTTAACGATGTTTCATTCTCTACTTTAATATTGATATTATTTTCAGTAAATTAAACAATTCTAAAATCTCAAGAAAATGGAGATCGATCGAATTATCGGGTTATATAACTGTTGGGATATTCAGTACATTACGAAAATCTAAAGGGCGGAAAAGATAGCACAAGACATGCATGCGATTTAATTCTACAATGCTAAAATACTATTCTTTTGGATGTTTTCACACATATTAAGAAAGCCACCTTTTAGCATTAATTAGCACTAGAATTGACCATTTTAACCTTACTATCTCATATAAACACTCCTAACACATATTCCAACATTATTTACTCCAAGGACAATATAGGAAAAACATCATTAAGTCCTTATTGAAATCCGAAAAAATCACTTATTTTGGACCACAAAAAAAAGGCAAAAAAATCATTTATTTTGAAGCGGAGGGAGTACATAGCTATATAGGATAGAGGAATTAAGATAAGACCTGTTATGTTTATAGGTAATTACTTTTTTGCCTTTAATTACCCTCATTTTCTACAAGCATATATCTCCTCCTTTACCATCATATCAGAAATACTTGAACTGATACATCATACAAGAAAACGCCAGAAATTAAATGAAGAAAACCAATGATATATCAAATTGCTTCACCATATTCTGCCGAAAAACTTTGTAGCGATAGCTCAGTGCCACCAGTCCATACTCTATAAATATGGGGTCATTCTCACCTGTCTTTTAATTACCATTTTTATTGTCAACTACTTAGACTAAAACAATAATAGAGATAAAATTTGTCTACGTAGTACTTTGTTCAGAAAATAATTACACGTGCATTACCTTTATTGCTCTACAGGTGAACTGTCTGTGCCAAAAAAGGGAAGTGTATTATTAGGGGTGTATTTGAATCGATTTATCGATAAATCGAATCGATTATTTGTTATTGATTCATCGATAAATGAAATCGAAAAAATCGAAACCTTATTGAAACGATAACGATAAGCAGTTGTACAGATCGATAATCGATAAGTAATTATCGATAAAGGTCAAAATTGAATCGATAAATCGAATGTACACCCCTAATTATTTCATCTATCACATTTAAGGAATGATCATATTTAAAGCTAAAGGAAATTAAGTTCAAATTAATGGAAAATAGAATTAGCAGTGATGATGTATGTTTATTTTTTTTAATACCGTTGGAGTGTTTGTGGCATATATTTGATCCATTACTTTAGTTTCGTTGCATATGTCTATTGACACAATTTTTATGTTATAAACAGTGTTCGTCTTATTTTAGCTTTTTTTTGTCCATATTAGTTAGGCGTGTTTATAGCGATATACTTTCCGTGGAATCCCGTAAATTTTCTTATTGGTGTAATCGATAACCGAATCGATAAGCCCCAAAAATTAGTAAATCGAAATCGAAACCTTATTTAAACGATAACGATAAGCATATATACAAATCAATAATCGATAAGTAATTATCGATAAGTGTCAAAATCGAATCGATAAATCGAATGCACATCCCTATGTATTATAGCCAATTGCACTGAATTGATGACCAAACAGCTGAAACTTGTCCCACCTTTTTGCTGACTTACTAGAGCACTTGCCATAATTATTTTTGGGAGATTTGTTTGTGTGTGTGTGTTTTTTTTTTTTTTTTTGGTTTGTTTTTTTGGGGGGGTGGGGGGTGGTTTAAGATTTGAACCATTTCCTAAAATTAGGTCAGTTATGCAGATGCTCGAAGTTGTATGTATTTCTGTTGGTCAATTTAATTTTTTCATACATCATTACATTATATTATCCATCTTGACACATATATACATTAGCCATTAAAGAAAATAGGTTAATAATATTCTTTTTTCATCAAGATCATCTTTAAATATTATCAACTGATCATCTGGGGTTAATATATGGATTATTTTCAATACAAAATTTCAGTCCGAGTTTTGATTGACAACCACTACTCAGTGGCGGAGCCAGGATATACGTCAAGGATGTTCAAAAATTTTAAAAATCAAATACACAATAAAGCTAACCAACCAAAACCAAAAAAAAAATGCTAACATATTTCATTAATAGAAAGAGCAGTTTTCACCACAAAGATAGTGTTAAGATAAACAAATCATAGTAACAAGACTTTCAAAAGAGAATATACAAAAAATAAGTCTTGTGTTAGTTACAAGGACTAATGACTAATGAGATCAACAAAAAACAACTAAGTACATTATTACAACTGCACTCGACGAGGTTTCATATCTTGAAATGTTTTAATAATAGTATCACTAGAAATACTATCAAACACATCTTTTGGACATGAACAATATCAATAAGTCGCTCCATCACAAATCCCATTTTATCAACATACCGTAAGACAATAGCCATTTGCTCCTTGCGGGACGTATCAAATGATTCATCAACTAGCAAGGCAAAGTAATCACCATTTAGTTCCTCAATTATAGCTTTAGTTGTTTCTATCTTACATGCAGTAATAATGTCTTTCTGAATCATTGGAGAAGTCATTTGATCATTTTGAGGAGCATGTTCCAGTACATAATCACGAATGTTATCACACACTTTTGCATACCATGAGAGAGTTTGAAGAAAGTTACCCCTACTAAGTGAAGACCTAGATTCATCATGACCTCGAAATGCTAATCCTTGAGTTATAAGAAGTCTTACTACATTAACTGAAGCAGTTAAGCGGATCCAATACTCATGCTTAAGTTGACTAGATTGCCTCTCAAATGAAGATTGAATAGACCGTTGTTGTCGCAAATCTTGGCATTTCTTTTTTGACTCATTGTGAATGCCACTCGACCCATGTTTATCAAAACTATTCTTTTTATACCAATTCTTAAACCCTATACTTGAAAATACATCACCTCCACCTTGATAAATATTATTATCTTTAAATAGATAACAATACAAACAATATGTTGCATCTTTACTTACACTATACTCCAACCAATCATGATATTCATCATCAAACCATTTAGGATTAAATCGACGCATTGATCCAGAAAAGTTTGTTTTAGGAAAGTTATGAAGCCGAGGTTGACAAGGACCTTGTCGAAGGAATTCTCTTCTAATAACATCGCGATGATTTGGATGGAAGTCCAGGATTTGAGTTCTTTCCCCTGGGTCAAACTTTAAAGAAGTCAAATAAAATTCATCCGAAGATGGTACTTCTAAATGGTTGATATTCTCTTCCTGGATAGGTTGAGTATGAGAAGCCAAATTTGGTTTTGGTGCTTTGGTAAAATACCTCTTCACTGAATTTTGAGACTGAATTATAAAGTAGGAACATAGTTAGAAAAATTGATATATCAATGTTGTATTGAACTATTAATGGCATGAGCGGCAAAAGAAAGCTTTGTAGCAAATTGCGGCAACAAAAAAATGCCAATTCTAGTAAATTGGCCAATTCTAGAAAATTGCAGCAATTCTGGCAAATTGGCCACTGCCAAACATAAATGCCAATTCTAGCAAATTGGCCACTGTCGAACAGAAATTTCGAAATTGCGGCAACAAAAAAAATGCCAATTCTAGCAAATTGGCCACTGCCGAACAGAAATGCCAATAATTCTAGCAAGTTCCGAAATTGGCAACAGAAATTCCGAACAGAAATGCCAATTCCGAACAGAAATTAGCAACAGAAATGCCAATTCTAAAGTAACAGGAGCTGCACACAGAAATCCCGAAATTGCGGCAACAAAAAAATTATAAAATTGACATGGACCAAGAATTCTTCTTGTGTCAACATATTATATGTATATGTAAAAACAGAAATTATCTCTATATAAACAGTGTAATATTCCGGCGAAGGGTGTTCGGGTGACCACCCTTGCGCCACCTTAAATCCGCCCCTGCCACTACTATATTCTGTACTACATACAAAAAATTGAACTAGATACACAGATTAAAGTAACTACAATATATTTTCAAATGTATTTCAGAAGAACTAATGAGTGATTGTGAAATAGTACAGTATAAGAATGATATTAATGTTGGGGGCTGGAAGAGTCCACTCGGCTTTGACGTTTCTTCCTGTATCTCCAGGCAACTTGTATTCGCCTTGCTGCTAGTCCTCGCCAATATGGTGATTCATACCTTAAGGATTATCAGCTATTAAATAGTTCCCATGGTGACAAAAATAGAGCTTGGAACAAGAAGAAAGCAAAACTATAGATATCATGTGCCATTTTCCTCAATTTAAAAAACTTTTAACTAGCACGTAAGGTTCATTCCATTCAGCTATGACACCAGAAAAGTTCATTGTACTATCCCCCCCCCCCCCCCCCCCCCCAAATCCCCCGGTTGCATAAAACATCCGTCAAAACAAAAGATGAGAAGATAAGAGAGCGAAACAAGTACCAAGTCCATGAAGATAACAGCGCTTCAAGCCTATGATGATATGTCAAAAAAAGGGAAATGGGGAGCAAATCAAAGAGAAAAGGAACGAGGAAAAAGGGACATTCAGCTGTGACGAAGAAGAGGCGCATAAGCATAAGATTCTGGATTGCCCAAAGAGATAGTTTAAAGACAAAATAACATTCCACAATTTATTTTGAACAAATATGATGATAAACTTCCTCGAGTTGAAGAGTACACTACAACACTTTGATTATAGTCCACTAAACTAATTGTCTTTCTCTAATTCTGCAGAATGATAGAGAATATAGTTTTGCTGGTGGTTAGGAAAAGTATAGAAAGAAACCTGAATGGGTTTTACTTAGTGATATTACTTGAGTAAAGGCCCAATGATTTGGAGCTACCACCTAGTGCCAGAACCAGAAATCTACACAATGGGATTCAAAAAAATTCAAGGATGTCACAATTGGAACTTGAACCTATGACCTAAAGCAATTTTGAACCCCCTTTACTATATTTGAATTTTTCTTTTTGTCAAGGGGATTCAACAGCTCACATATAATTAAAAAAAGATCATTTTACTCTATTTGCACACTGTAATTTCCAACGAAGGTAACCCCCTTGACACTACCTAGTTCCGTCACCGCTAACACCTAACTCTAAAACATAAACATGTAAATCTGACATCATGCCCAGAGAGGCCCTTCTAGTTGAACTTCTCATATTCTGTATGGCTACTTTACAGATCTGACATTACAAGTAGAGTCATGAAAATCAATGCCGCGTTATTTTGTTTATCATCATGCTTCAAGTCTTAAAAAAAAAACCATTGGAGATATAAAATTAAATTACCTTATGGCACCTTGAACACGTGGACTCCTCAAGATTACATTACAAATAGAGTCATGAAAATCAATGCCGCGTTATTTTGTTTATCATCATGCTTCAATTCTTAAAAAAAATCTATTGGAGATATAAAATTAAATTTACCTTATGGCACCTTGAACACGTGGACTCCTCAAGAATCTTGCGAAAAGATTAGTGACTTCTTCAAGATCTGCAGCTCGCAATATAAATGCTTCAACATTTGTTAGGCACCTAACAAGTCTGTTGCTCAGTAATCTATGTCCTGGAACTCTGATCTTTTTCCCATCTGAAAGGACAAAAGGAAACGCGATGTTAGGAAATATCCATCACAATATGTGTTTCACATTCACAACTTCATCTCTTCCTAAATCGGAAAATCACTCAGAGCTTATCGAAGTTTTAGATAACCCATCTGATAACCAAGAAGACTAAAGGCAGCCAAAGTTTTAACTGCCAATCATATGGTTTTCAATTATCTTCACTAAGTTGTGTACACTTCATTAAATGGGGAAGTCAGTTCTGTGATTAGACTGATTGAAAGTTCAAAGCAAATATTTATAGGAAAACCATCAAAATGTACACTCAAAATCCAAATACTAATTGACCATGACATCCTTATGATCACTGAATGGCCATCTCTCAACACCAAAGTTTTCGATAAAAATCAAACTTTTGACATTCCCAGTTTATTTAGTCTATATTGTGAGAGGGCTAGCCTTGGTGAATCAATTATGATTTTACACTACCAAGTGATAAATGGAAAAGAAGGGGAGAATCACCCGATTTTCTAGTTTGTATATCGGTTTCATATCAAGAACAAGATAAGAGAGACACTAATCCAGGGAAATTTGCATTATACTTAGTGTGCTGTAGACTTGAATTTTCTACACATTTGTCCTTAACTTTCTAAACATTTGTCCTAGTATAAGATAAAATTAAGAACTGTTCACCAAGGAAGGAAAATATCCAGAAGTTCTGCACGACAATGTTCTTCAGCAGCCATATTTTGACTGTAATTCATTATCACATGCACAGACAAAATGGAACTAAAGACCGCGTACAGAACAAGCTTCTCATAAGGGCTTGTTGCGTGCAACAGTAAACTTAATATGACAAGTTTCTAGTGCAATCATTACTCCATATTCCTGGTAAAGAGCCTGGTTACTGGTTTAACTTACTGCTTCATATGGATCTAGAATACTCACAGATGACACTTGTGGTAAGAATGTTGGTTGACTCAGCACAGAATAAGTGTTGAATTTGGCACTAAAATCTGCATTCAGTTGGCCAATAAGGTGCTCTAGATTTTGAATGCACACATTAGAGCTGGATATTTTTCAGTCTTGATGATTACCAGTTTTGAATCAATGAAAAACCTCTTGCTTGGTCACCCATACTACAATCTAACATTTGAGTAGGACTGCTGCTAAATGGTACTTTGGATGCTAGAACTTAAAGTAGGTCCACACTTCCATTCGTACCTTGAGAGATTAATCTTCTACTGGGAAAAGATGCAATATTTCAGCCATAATTGTCAATAGATAAGAAATCCGTCAATACTTCTGTTGAGTTGTATCCCACATCGGTGGATTATGAGTATCTTGGTCTCCTTATATGGTTTTGGGCAATCCTCACCTCACAAGCTAGCTTTTGGGGTTGAGTTAGGCTCAAGGTCCATTCTTATCATGGTATCAGAGCCAGGCCCATCCCAATTTAATATTACCGATGTTCGGCTCACATTTATATTCACGCTCCAGTTGCAAGCCTGGGCGTGAGGGGGGTGTTGAGTTGTGTCCCACATTGGTGGATTATGGGTATCTTAGTCTCCTTATATGATCTTGAGCAATTCTCACCTCACAACTCAATATTGTCCACGCTCCAGTTGCAGGCCTGGGTGGGGGGGGGGGGTGTTGAGTTGTGTCCCACATTGGTAGATTATGGATATCTTGGTCTCCTTACATGGTCTTAGGCAATCCTCACCTCACAAGCTAGCTTTTGGGGTTAGAGTTAGACCCAAAGTCCATTCTTATCAACTTCCTTACTAAGTTAACTCATCACAGCTTCCAGACTTGTTCCACAGGTCTAGCCTGCATTTACGTGACACAATACCTTCATCCTTTTGTACATGTCACTTTTCCCCCACTCCTCATCTCTTTGTAGGGGTTATTTCATGTTCAACTCATCCATGCATAGATAAGAATATCTTTTATATTTTTTTTTTCAAATTTCATGCCGTATTTGCCTTGAGGGGGAAACAGGGGTAGCTGAGCCTCAAGAGGAGAAAAGATAGCTGAGTCAAAGGAGCTTTCAGTGATAACTTGAATAATATGGAGAGTACCTATTTGGATAACAAGAAATGGTGGAGTTCAAGCGAAGCTGATGAATCGATTTTATAACTAAAAACAAAAAGAGCTAACATTATACCATGAATATATGCAAAAGGTGCACTCAAAAGACAATCTTCAAAAGATCTATAATCACCTCTGTTTATCGAAGAGTGCTCAAGGCACCATGTGAGGAGTTCTTCCCCACAGGCATCCCCTTCAGACAAGGAGGCCACATTTCCATCTTCTCCAATACTTTCCATCTTACCCCGAATTATGAAAACCATCTTGTCAACCAGACCACCACGGTATAAAACTTTGCTTCCTGCTATGTATGTTTTCTGTCTTAATCTCTCACAGATGGCATCTATGATGGGTTCATCTAGAAGTGCAAATATCCGAACCTGCAAATCAATAACATAATATGAAATGTCATAATGAAAAATTATACGTTCAATATAAAGCTAAGTTGCACCGACATGGCACTTTAGGTGCCGCACCCGTGTCGACACGACACTAGTATGGGTGTGGGTATGTGATCTATACCGGATTTGGTCAAACAATTTTGGGTACTTTGACCACGATGGACGGAAAAATTCGACACGATATACAATATGATTCTCGAAATTAGGACCAAAACTAGGATAAATTTGAAGAAAATAGCATATCTTATGTAGGAAATCAATTCTTTACTTATCTAACTTGAGAATAAAAAAGAAATCTAAAGTTTACAAGTTACAATAGCATTCCACTAAACTTCTCATGATTTAGAGATATTTTTATATTTTTTTGAATTATTTTTAGCCGGATCCCCACACCCATATCCATACTAGGATCCGTATCCCCGGATATAAGAATTTACATCTCGAATGATCCAACCTCTAGATACGCACCCGTGTTGGACACCTGCACCTGTATCCGAGTAACATAGATGTAAAACAAAGCAAACAACTTAAATCTAACCCAAACCAGGAAAGCCCCCCTTTTCCTATTAATCTGGTTAAACTAAAATTCACACAAAAATGACATGTTTCAGAATCCAGACCCTGATTGGCTAAACTCAATGGTTCCAATCCCAATATATGTACTGCAAGTGAGCTTGTCTATGAAAAGCATGAGGAATAAAAGAACAAAGAGAAGATGAATGATCCAAATGATAGTCCAGCTGGAATTCACCTTTTTGATGAAGTTAAAAAGATGTCTCCGTATATCTCTTAGAAGGTCTTCAGGAAGATTCTCTAGTAGCATTTCTTCGTTGACCCCTCTGGTAGCTGCCCAACTATATCTTTCTGCCTCCCGAACTCTCCTACAGGGGAGACGATCATGCTTTTAGGTTTTCTTGTAGCAAGTAATGGGAATGGATTCACTACAAGCTCATTTCCAAGACACATGATAGTTTATCATTTTGGATTAATATTGATCAAACTACTGGTGCTTTAATGTGCCTGAATAAAAGAAATACCATGACAGTCTCATCCATATTTCTAAAACAATAAAAGTAAGTTTCACTGTGGTCCATTTAGGATATCGCCCAAGCATCACAGTTGGAGTTACACAACATTATAGAGAACTCCAATGGGTGTGTAACACTTATGATGCGGGACAATCAAAGGAAAACAAGACAAGTGTGCAAATGCAGTTCACTATTTAGGCGCACAACTCTAAGACCCACTTGCAAGAGTGACTACCAAAGGATACAACTAAAAATTAGTCAGGACTATTCAGGTATAAACTTGGTTAAATATAGGAAACTAATAACCAGGTAACATCTCATATAACTAAAATTTACACCCAAACAATTAGTCAAAAATATACTTAATTTGAGCTTCCTCTGTACTTGCATCCCACATAACTAAACATACAGGACTTGAGGCCACATTGAGCTAAATATAAATAGAATCGTAATAATTCTTAAACTGTGATATCCTAGTTGTGGAATGCAAAGTCGAGAAACACAGTTCCATCTAGCAAAAGTTTCAAGCTTCGACTGGGGGTCCAGAGTAAATGAAGTATGAAGATACATGCGAGATATGATGATGAATAGCAGATCAGGTGTGCACTCAATCCAGGGATTCCCTCACTCTATACCAGTATATTAAGGAGAAGAAAAACTGCAGAGTCTAGAGTCAGATGTCAAGGAAAAAGAGCATTAAAGGCTACCTTCTTAGTTCTTCTGGCAAGCGCCTATGGCTCATCCATTGTTCAACGTCACGGCGTCTCAGAGACATTTCTAACCTCCTGCAGAGAAAACATAATACTCATCAACAGTTGCACAAAAAGTGGTCCACAATCAACACAAAGAGATAATAAGAATCGAACAATTAAATCCAAGAAAGAGAACATTATCATGTCATACAATGAGACTGGTGAACAATGTCCCAAAATTTCTACTGGACCAAATAGTTTTGTCATACAAAAATATTCCTCCAGGTATTTCACTTTTCAAATTTCCTACACATAACTAATCTTTTTCTTGAGAAGAGGCAATGGCTTCATGTTCAGTTGAGAGAAATAGTTACAAGATACTTATGTATTACTCTTGTTTACAGAATATTATAGCAACTCTCCCACACAATAAATCTCTTCAGTTAACTCTTAGCTGTCCCTGAATAGACTAAAAATAGAATAACAATCATGATTATCCACAAAAATAGGCCTCCTTGGCATATACAAATACTGAACTAGTTCAGTTAGCATAGTAAAATAAAAATAAAAAATTTACCTGCGATCTAGAGACTGCAAAAAGTTTTGCATATTTCCAATCAGGAGGGCAAAAAGTAGGAGTCCCATTCCGATGATAGCCATTGTGAAAATAACTTCCCATACAAAATAACTCGGTATTTGATTGCCAGCCAGTGTACTAATTTGCTTTGCAAATACACCATTTAAAAAACATGGGTCAGAAGTATAATTTCCACATTAAATGACACAAGTAACTTAATGACTGCAATGTCTAAAACTCCTGGTTTGTGTCAGGATAGGATAAAATCGTATTGATATTATTGTCCAATATATGCTCAATCAAAGTTAGGTTTCTAATGTTTGTGATAATCTATTACTCAATAAATTTACTTATGGAGGAAAGAAGAAAGGTAGCAAGATTGAGTGAAAAAGAAGAGTAGAAGCAGAAGAGCACACTGCCGTGGCGCTACAGGATTAGCTGCTGTGGCGTTGGAAGAAACTAGCAAGAAAGAAACAAGTATTATCTTCAGCACTACAGCACTGGAGAATTGTCGCAGCACTTCAATGACCCTGTATCAGCGGCAAAGCAGAATAAAGTCACCAGGCAGTTCTGCAACTTGCACCAACTTTGTCAACTTCAATGATATAAGATCCTCAGATTTCTCGGGAACTTTCTGCGCCCTTGAGGAACATGGAAATGGAAAAGAGAACACCAGTTTTTAGAGGATTCAAGGGAGAAAAGAGAAGAATAGGGAGGAACATCCGAGAGCCAAGCTTCCTATTCTAGCTTCTCCATTTAGTGGTGAGGGCATAAACCATGTTTGATGTAGTCCTGTTGAAGCCAGATCTTCACCGGCTTGCGAGTTTGATCTTAATCAAAAGAAGGGTTCAATCTCTTAATGATTCCATTGACATTTTAGCTGAATTTTGTTTTAAGATCTAAACCGAAAGGGTGTCTTTGAACCAAGATTACCTAGAATATGCTATTCAATGAAGACAGACATCACATATTTAGGAAGGCTACCATTTTAGGAAAGCTAGTGCCATGGTACTCGCATAGTGAAGGATCTAAGGATTTTGACCTAAGGAGAACTTATATGCTTAGAAAATTCATAGTTGCCAATTGTATCTAAAAATAACAATCTTACTTTAGAGAAACAAATATGTGCAGTTTATGCTTGTTAACCTAAGATTTGAGCATTAGGTCAAATAAATTTCATAACATCATTTCTCATTGATAAACTTCTTAACCCTGACTCATTTTCACCTCAAGTGTGAGTAAATTATTTGACTTGTTGTAGATCCACCTATTCACAACCAAATCGATCTCCCAAATAAAGCATATTACAAGATTGCTTTGATAGCATATATAACCTAATTCTCGTGGGATTCAGTGAGCTGCTAATGTGCTCGGATCGCATCAAACCATCAGGGCTTTTTCTGGGCATGAGAAACACAGAAAAAGAAGAGCTAGTTGTCTTTTCGCTTGAGAGCAAACTTTATCAAAACTTGCACCACTTGGAGCTACAGAATTTCACTTCATCAAATTGTTCTTCAGCCTGGGTATCAGATTCCCTTTGGTGAACTTTTCTTACATACAACAAAAAAGAAACCAAAAGTATATCCAAAATGCATGATGAAACTAGGATTCCTTCTACAGACATGGAGAAGAAACTAGAGAACATAGGTTGCATATGAGATAAAAGTATAGTGGTTCAATATTACGCACATCAATTTCAAAGTCAAGAAGTAAAATTAATATATTCAGTTCCTCAAAGATAAAAAGTTTACAAAAGATGTATTAAAAAAATAATAATGAGAAAACACGTATGAAATAGAATTCCAAATACTAATCATGTCAGTTCGACTCCTAGGCCTACGTCTGGAAGCTAGGGAAGGATAAGAAAGGAAGGTAATTTCCGATCCCTTGTTTGGTTTGAGGAAGCAAAGTGGAAAGAGAGCTATAACTTCTTTTTGGGGTCTAATAATGAGAAAACACGTATGAAATAGAATTCCAAATGCTAATCATGTCAGTTCTACTCCTAGTCCTACGTCTGGAAGCTAGGGAATGATAAAGAAAGGAAGGTAATTTCCGATCCCTTGTTTGGTTTGAGGAAGCAAAGTGGAAAGAGAGCTATAACTTCTTTTTGGGGCCTAATAATTTCTGTGGTTGCTCTGGCACATCTCCACCACATAAATGATTGTGATTCACCTTTTCATCATCTTTGGTAAAATTAAGTCCATCTTGAAGACATTCAAAAACAGATCTAACGTAACTTTTAGTAGATAAACCAAATTTAAGTTTAATAGTACAAACCAGCAGAGGAAGACCGAGCTACTTTTCCTACTTGTAATTTCCGTTCTCTGCCTCCCTCGCCCTAGTTTCTAAACATAGGGAAAAGGTATGACAATATTTGAACAACTTATCACCCAATTGGGAATTCCCTACAAAACGATAAAACTTTTGCCTGCCATAGTACTCGACCAAAATGTTTGGGAACACAGAAGTCAATTGAAAGTACTCCAGCAAAAAGTTAATAATTCTGTATAAAGAAGTACTCTTACATAAATCTGAAGTTATATAGAAATATCAAGAGCTCTGCAGTTATCACATCTACTAGAGCATGTGATACAAATTTCATTTTTTAATACAGCTAGTATTAGAAATATGCAAATCGTACACTCACAATCATGAATACTGGGTTAAGATACCTGGAAGCCCCAAAACAATGAGTACACATATCTTGTGACAACACTCCCTTCAGCAGTTAGATTAACAGCTTGTTCATAGATTCCATAGTCAAAACCACCATTAGTAAAACAAGCAACTGCATCAGAATTGTTCTTCCACTGGTCCCATGTTGGATCCGACCGAAACTTTCTGTAATCGGTGCCATGACCACAGTCTATGAATTCCGTACACCTTGCTATGTTTGAGCTACGACAAGCATCTCGAAGGCATTGATTCACCCTCTAGAGATGGAAGGAAAAAAGTTATATCCGACTATGATTTTGGAAACAAGGACAAGGTAACTGGTAGAAAGCACTTAAAATTTTTCAACATATTTGTTTCGCGCATTCCCCCAAACCCCTCTACCCTCAGAAGTCTACTAAGAAGTAAAAGTAATGGCTATATCATCAACAAAAGAGATAATTAAAATTAAGGAACAGAAGAAATAAGCACGGTGAAGAACAAGTTTTCACCTGTAAACCAAAAAGATACCAGCATGACCCCACCACATGGCTCGATAGAATAAAAGTGAGAAGATTTATGACAAAATTTGCCCATGCCGACTCAAATATAAAACCACTTGGAGACTGGCCAGCTAGCAAAGGCAAAAACCTGTACAACCTAGGAATGTACTGGAGTAGTATAGCTGCCCTCAATAGATTCTTCGCGTAATTTGCCCCAGATGACCCAATAGACTTGGGCAAAACCAATAATATGATGATCTGCACATAGCAAATATATTAATTATACCTCCAAAACCAAGAAGTGACAGAGAAGGCAACAAGGGAATTAGCGTCACTAAAAACTTAACTCCTACAGGTTGGGTACAATAAAATCAACATAAGGTTGTCCTACTACAAACAGTTAGAAAGTGGGTGCCGTTACTAATTCCATCAGTATTGAGTCCTAGTGTATCTGAATTATGGAATACACAGAAATGTAGGTTAGAGAAACAGAAGAGAAGGAAGGCACATTTACCTGAGGAAGTGGTAGTACGACGAAGAAGTCAAGGACAAAGTATCCAGAAAGATAATTTATAGCAATCTTTTTAGGGTGGTCAACCAGGTCACCTGCTCCCACCACCCTAGATTCAGGAGCAACATAAGCTAAGCGGAACTGCAAAAGGTTGGCATCACGCACACACACATTATTGAATTAATAGACCAGATGAACAAAAGTAAGTGTCTCTCACTTTTCTCTATGCAGGAAAGTAGGAGTACGGGAGTACGGTCAACCAGCTTTTGAAAATTTATTAACTATTTGGTTGGCTCATTGAATTAACTAAGCATTAAACTGGATGCAGTTGAGTTGCCAATAAATATTTGTAGATTTAACTTTAATCTGCAGAAGAATAAAAATGTCAATCTAGAAGTATCATTCTGGAGAGAGTATATATATTATAAAACCAACCAAGAAATAACCAAAAAGCCAGTTATGCTGACAGGTGACCAGGAAGAGAAGAACACCAGATGACAGCTCAAATGGTGCACAAAGAATATTGCACAGGTAAATTGCTGTTGCTAATCAGAAAAAAAAGAGGATTCTGGAGAGAGAGGTGGGAACTGTTACCTGAAGAAGGATGTGAATTAAGTAAATGATATCAGTGATGCTCCTCAAAATCACAATAGTTGTTGTCATGGGCCAATTTAGCACTATACATTTGTTCCCCTAGAAACAAAACAAGAATCTTTTAGAGAGAACTTATTCAATTGTAAACCTTGTTTCCATAAATAGAAGATTCTGGCACTATGGAAAAGTTCCAACGAGCAAGATAGAATGTAAATTTCCATGTAAATACCTAATAACAACAAATATTTTAGATTCAAGATCCATAGATTAAAAGAAATGTCTTGTATGAAAAAAAAATTAAAGGAGTGGAAGGTCTCAAGATCACAACAAGCCTACAAAAGCATATGAATTCTGCTTTACCAGTTTAAACTCTTATCCTGAAAGCATAAAACCTCCGAGAATAACTTCAGTTGAAGAGATATTGGTCATTCATCTCAGGCATAACAAAGCAGCTCGATGTTCTTGAGCTCGGAGTGGTCTACTCTAGACTGAATTAGATTTTCCACGGCATGATATTGTCTAAGTATTGGAATGACAAACCCATCTTACATAGCTAGTAAATACTGTTTATTTATTTCAGCGCAAATCTTTTGTAGTCTTTATAATTGATAGGTCATCTGCATCCTAGGGCCACGGGGGGAATATTGATATTGCATGAAAGTTATGTACTTTATTATGCATGGCAATTATTGGAGCTTTGGTTCCTTCACAGTTTCTACAATAGAAAGCTCCTATAAAGCAAAAATACAGAAAGGATACTCTAATTTCAGTATGCACAAGGTGATGGAGTGATCATTTTACATTTTTGTGTATGCCTGTCATGCTCACCAAAATTCAGAAGGACATACTTTCATTATCTTAGTTAAGCTATCACCTCTTCACCAACCTATTCACTTCGTACTTCGAAACAAATGAATTGCACATCTTAGATAGTAGTAAAACTTAGTACGTGAGAGACAGAATGACTGGATTCTTTCTTATCCAGGTAAAAGCATGTCAAATAATGTGTAGTATGGAAATACACTGCATGTACCCTGGTCTAAGTAGCACAAGTGACAGATTTTATACAAAAATATGTATGATTTATCCTACATAACCAAATCATAGAAGGGAAAGTGATTTCACTTTCATAGAACTACAAAAGAATACCTGTTGGACATAAAGCAAAAAGAAGAACAGGGGATCTATAAATACTGCAAATAGGCATGAGATGACAAAAAATTTGTTCCACTGCTGAACAATCTTCGCATGAGGATTCATGACACCAGGAATATATGGATGCAAGAAAGAACAAGTTCTCTTTGCCCATCCTTTTGCATCTCCATACAGCATATTATGGAACTGTAGAGCACAATAAGAGCAAAAAATGAGAAGTTAGACAGCTCAAAATCCAGTGCATCCTTTGGAATTCATAGGAAATGAGATAAAAGTATCTAAGAGCAACATCTGAAGTACCTCTAACAAAACAAATCCAGAAAAAGTGACAAAAAAGAGAGAAAAAGAAGAAAAAAGGACATAACTATTCTATCCTCTCTTTTATTTCCTTCTCAGGAAATGACATTGAGCACCATCTGCTCAGAGCCTCAACTGTCTTTGAGGAGACAGCCATTATTACTCAAGACTCATCATAACTATAGAAACGTAAATGGAAGAAGCTTCGACCACTTTTGTGACGAAAGATCTTATGCTTCAGTATACTTTTATTCATCTATTTCTGGGGACTTCACAATCCCTTGTTATTCTTATAACACCTTGAGAACCATTGCGGGGAGGTACTAGAACATCTTTCATGTTTCAACATTCACACTAAACCCAGAAAGAACTATAATCAGCACAAGCAAAGACAGAATGGGAGGAAGGGTAAAGTATTTTAGTATTGGAACTGCTAGTCAACCATACGATATAATCATCATTGTCATCTTTTAATATCTGTGAATCACAGACATATAATTATCTACCATTGACATAAGAGGCACCGTGTACTCGTACGGAATAAATTCTGTAAATATTTAGGCACAAGGATAATAGGTGAACAAAGGGACAAAGATACTTTACAATTGTCTTACAAATGGTTTACACTGAATAAAGATAAAAAGTTTTAATTTGAGACATGGATAAGGTCACTGATATTGGAACTGGAAACCACAAAGCTCTTGTACTTGCAAAAACCATAACCGAGGATAACATCAAAGTTTGAGCATTATGGATTCACCATTATCATCAACTTGAATGCATAAATAAGGAAACTTGATTGGCCATGCAAAGTAGTTTACCAAAAATGAAAGCCCATAAAAAAAGTACAAATTCCCTACGTGATCAAAGCTGAAATCCTGAATATGTGAGATGAAAAACAAAATGCACATTTTGAAAATAGTGTGCATAGTAGATAAAGCTAGAATCCAAACACTGAAAAAAAATCACATAATAGCACATAGCTAGGAAGACATACATTTAACTTGAGCAAAGTGCAATACCCTGTGACCTATTATATCTGAAGACTTCGAATTTTTTTGCCGTGCTTTCAAATGGTAATAGGTTGGGCATGTTGTGCAGTAAGGATCACTGCACATGCCCAGTTGTCCAGACTTCAATAGATGTTCATTTTTTCCAGTGTAGTCATTATTAGGCCAACCATTTCGTTCCGCACTGCCAATTGAAGGATATTTCTCTGTTGTAGGCAGAGTTGGTTTGTGCACTACTGCAGCGGGAGTGGGCCGAAAGCTATTCTCCGGCTTGCGACTAATATATAATGGCCCGCTCATATGAACCAACGACGTTCGCCTCTCACTTCTCAAAGGACCAGTATAGCCTACAAAACTACTATCATTTTCAAAGGAATCCATAGAGCTCATTGGCATTGATAGGGATGCGCTCCTTGTCCTGTACGTAAACCGTCGATTTTGAAAGCCATCATTTTCATCAGACTGCAGAAATGATGGTGATAACATCGGCATTTCATCTTTGTCAAAAGTCCCCATCCTCAGATACTCAACCTGCAAGAGGAAATCTACAGCATTTTAATGAAATTTTTTTTGTCATGAAGCTTGATAGCTTAAAGAAAAAAAGGTGTAAAATGACTTCACAACACTTTGTCAACAGAAATTACAAAATCTAACAAAGAAATAAAAGTTTGACAAGTACCGACTACGTTGCACGGACTCTTCGATTTTGGTGTCGTCCCCGTCCGGATACGGGATGGATATGGATGCGGGGATGGGATACGTCCCTGATACGGTCAATTGACTTCGGACATTTTGACCGGAGTCCATCGATAAATTTGGGAGAAAAATTGAGATTTTGATTTCTCAAAATAAAAATAAAACATATTTAGGACAATGAAAGAATAATGTCCATCTTGGAGAATGGAAGATTACCGAGCGTCTACCGGAAACAGCCTCTCTACTCCTCCGGAGTAGGGGTAAGGTATGCGTAAACACTACCCTCCCGAGACCTCACTTGTGGGAATAAAAGATTGAATTGTACAATATTCCATGAAAGTTTTTCACAGAATCTCTTTAAAAAATTATAATATTTTTATAGCTCTATTCTTTATTAGCCGAATCCCCGCACCCGTATCCATATCCGGATCCGCACCCATGCCAAACTCGATACCAGGGTCTGTCCTCGTATCGGATACCCGCACCCAACTCCGAGCAACTTAGAGTAACGAAACATTTTTCTAAAGTAAACTGGATTACTTAATACAACTTAGTAAAGCAAATACTCCCTCCGATTCACAATAAGTGTCCAATTTGCTTTTAGCACGCCCATTAAGAAAATACTAAATTCTATACATAAATACCTATTATGACTAAACTACCGGAAATAGGCTCTCTGTCTTATCGGGATAGGGGGTAAGATATGCGTACACATTACCCTCCCCAGACCTTACTTGGTGGGATTTTACTGGGTAGTTGTTGTTGACTAAATTACCCCTACTTAAACATTTAATGTGAGAAGTAAGAAAACTTTTTAGGGATATGTACATAGGGGTTTTTTTGTAAAAGTATATTGAATTCTTTCTTGATCACTGGACACTTATTTTGAACAACAATGAAAAAGTAAATTGGACACTTATTGTGAACCGCAGGGAGTAGCAGATTTCCAAGACTGCAGGAGGAAACTGGAAAACTACATCCACAGTGAACCAAAGTTTTCAGAACAAAAGCATACTGAGACAACTGATTAAACTGCATAAGCAACAGAGATGATTAAGTGAGCATGCATTCATCTCCTGAGACAGATAGATCTGTATACTTTTGCTAAAATACTTCCACATGCACTGAAATTATAACTTTCTTTAGGAAGGAAAAACATGTACCAAGAGAAAACCATAAGTTGACTTTTTTTTTCCTTAAATTATTATTTTTTTATTTTATATAAGGTGAGACTTACCATAAGTTAATTTTTTACCATAAAATTAGATTCATTATGGAATAGGTTAGTGCTCTTCTTAGAACTTCCACTCTAAGTTCGCTTTCCCTTCCAATACTAAAAAATGAATGTCTAGTAGCTAAGGAACATAAATTCCCCTTGAGGTAGAAGTTATATTCACATAGCTAGGTACTAGAGCATTTAATTTCATTTTTTTAAATTAAGAGATATAATTTGAGAGTAATTATTTTGTCAAACACATTATCTTCCAATCATATCTTCATGTCAAATTTTTGGGATTGAGGCCTTGTTGTTATTGTTGTTGTAGTAACATAGATATGTCAAGTCTGTTTTGCTCTGACAGAAAATTTAAGGGAAGAAGAATGATTTTCCTATACTACTGATCCTCAAAAAATTTCATGATCTATAACATGCTTCACTGAGGCTAGTTTTACTTGTCTGGACATGCATGCCAAAATTTTGTGGAACAACAGAACCAACCACTTGATAGGCATTGTCAACAAAAAACCCTCTTTGATAATTTTAAAACCAGGAAAAAATCTGAAATTTGCTTTTGCCATGAAATAATTGGGATAATTATAGAATTATGGGTGCATGAACAACAGGGTAAAACACTACTCTGACTAACAGACGACAAAGTTTCTTGTGATCGTCGAAAACGAAAACGATCACCAACTTATATGTAATACTTCAACTTCACTGGTAAAACAAGGGTTACTAAAATTAAACCGCAAGAAACTCAAAGAGACATAAAACCAAGTAAAGAAAAGCTATCTCTACTAAATAAAGAAAATGAACCTGATAACTCCAGCAGAATTATGAGTTCAACGGAAAAATATCTGCTTCTGGCATGGGGAATAAGAGGAGTAGCAGAGAAAGAGCAATGGCCAATTTTGGGTTAAATAAATTATGAATGAAAAGGAGCCGTAGCGAGTAGAATAACAAGAGAGACGACTTCACAAGATTGACTAAGAGAGCGTTGAATTTATTAGTCTTTTCCTTTAACGACTCCGTGGTTATTCACACCAAATACGGTTGGGCTCCCTCTCCTCCCCTACAATTTTTTGTTTCTATTAATAGGCAACTTTTTTATTTTTTTTTATTTTTAATCTTTTTTGATAAAATTTTATGTACTTCTTATTGAGCATATTTAACATTCAATTTTAATTAAAACCTCAACTTGTTAACTCTTACAAATTAAATCAAACATAATTAAACATTGAAATAAAATATTATTAGTTGTTACACTATGCAACGAATTTTGTTAATTTTGTACTTCTTTTTTCAACATTAATTTTATACTTTTACTAAAAATGGATAATTTTATATAAGAATATAACGTACAATAGAAAGGAATCAACATTACTTTTTTTAATTAATTGAAAATTTAAATGACTTATGAGGACTACTAAAATAGGAAAACACTAATAAAAGAGTAAAAGAATATAAAGGAGTAAATAGAAACTAATAAGGGCTTGTGTTGGATGGTTGTTGATGTATCCTTTCATAATGTACCGTATTATATTATATTATATTATATTATATTGTCTTAATATATAGTATAATATTTGATAGGTTGTATTGTATCCCGATATTTCATAATGTTACGCGCCAATAATATGAATAATAAACTTGCAATATTATAAAGAAAAATTAAGGTAAGAGATAATATTATTATACAAAAAGGTACAATAAAAGATAATATATAAGTTTTTTAATAATAAAAAAGAGTAATATGAGAGGGGGAAAACGACGCGACCATATCAAATCGGTCTTTCAATATAGTAATACTTGTTGGTAATTTGTGCTCGAAATCATAAATTAGAGAAGTAAAACAAATAAACGTTAGTTCAATAAACAAAACGTGAAATAATAATTCCGAGCCCACAAGTTGCTTGTGTGTCCTTAAGGAATTTAATCCCCTCACTGTTGCCCAAGGTTTTGGATTAATTCCTCCCAGGATAAAACGGAATAACTATTCTGCAACACTGGCAATCGAAACTACAGAATTTCACCGAACTCAACAGACGGAGCAAATCACACTTGACACTTATGTTTATTTGAAAATAATGCAACAATATAAAAAGAGGGGAGAAATTTTCAGATTTTTTCATGTTGTAAAATGAGGCCAAGCATCTAAATTTATAGAGAAAGGAGGGTGAGATAAAGAGGTGCAATCCAAAAGGTGCCTCTTCTATTTTTCATTCACACCCTTTAAAATGCAACAATTCCCCACATGAATGAGGAATGGGCATATGTGAAAAAACATGCATGAAAATACTGTGTGATTCGCAAGTAGGATTAATCGCATCTGGATAAGTAGGTTTCCCTTTGAACTTTCCGTAGTGAACTTATGTCGGATATACTCGGTCAATCGGTAGAATTGATATTTTTGAACCGTCGAGCTTTAGTGTATACCTAGACAACCATAAGTCACACAATCAACCATTAACCGTATTTGGTTCTCATTGTTGTGTTCGTTTCAGCCATGAACACCACCTGGTTCATAAGTGCATAGAGAACTGGCCTTACAGAATTCTCCTTGAAGCGGCTTACACTTCACACTTACATAGGTGATTCCTAAACGTGTTATCCCGTAGATACATTATTTGATATACCTGTATCAAACTTAGAAACCATTAAAAAATGTCTTAACATTTTATCCTTGTTACTGAACATTGTCTTCATCACGAGAATGGACTAAAATATTATATTTGACAATGTTGAACCGGTCATGCATAACTTTGTTTGCTCCTTGAACCTAGATCTCGGACCTCCAAAATTCTAGGTAGAGTTACCGCCATGATGACTTATCCTCGGCCATAGTCCCATTCCCTTAGATGATTTCTCAACTCCCTCTCTAGTTAGGCCTTTTGTAAGCGGATCCGCCAAATTATCCTTTGATTTTACATAATCAATTGTGATAATTCCACTAGAAAGTAGTTGCCTAACGGTTCTATGTATGCGTTTTATATGACGAGACTTTCCGTTATACATAACACTCCAAGCCCTTCCTATTGTCGCTTGATTATCACAATCTATACATATAGGTGCCAAAAATTGGGCAAAAATAGAATATCTTTCAAGAAATTCTGGAGCCATTCAGCTTCTTCACCGGCCTTGTCTAAAGCTATAAGCTGAGCCTCCACTGCAGAGCGGTCAATGCACATTTGTTTGGACAATTTCCAAGATATCGCTCATCCATTGACTGTTTAGAATCGATTGAACCTGTGATTTAATTTGCATCACTATATCCCATTATTATCATGGGATACTTATTGTAGTGCAAAGCATAATTTGGAGTATATTTCAAATACTTCAAAACTCATTTCATTATCATGAACATTCAATGCAAACTTTCTTATCTTGTAGACTAATACGTCTCGACTTTCTATTGCATATCAAATTATTGACTACACTTAATGTAGTATATTATAACGACATCTGGAATGATTGGCATTAGTTGTGGCCATAACCTTCTAATATATAACACATTTATCAATCACTCCGTCATTTTTCAAGCATTTGTATGCTATTTATTCATACGTCTATATGATATGCAAATTATAGCACCTTTATTTATGAAACAAATCCAACTTGCAATGGATTTTGGCCATGTTCATCGGTTGGTTCACCTCATTATAGACCAACGTATTAATATATCCGTTCATGAACGGTCATGTCCATACTAAAACATACTGACGTATTATTTTATGAAAAGTCACAACCTTCAAAGTGACATTATTTCATAAAAGAACCAAACAATATAAATTTTCATTAAAGAAAATGACCTTTCGAGAAAGACATGTAACCAACTTCCGAATTAGTAGTTTCATCAACTAGTCTTCATTAAGACTAAACAACTGATGAATTTACCAACTACTATATCAACGAGTTTCAAATATCAATTTAGACATTACGTCTAACATTTTGCTTTTGTCATGCATAAGATAAAAGCCCCCACATTTTAAATATTTCATCAACATATAATCAAAATAACGACTATATGACTTGAAGTATTCTTAATGTAAATACTTTTATTTACATTCATTAATTTTTGAAACTATTTGACAATATTATTTGGTCAAATCTCGCATGTCATTGTTTGGGTGACTTAACAAGTCGACACACCTTCGTTTCTTTTTCGGGAACCATGAACCCTTCAGGTTGTTCCATATAAATTTCTTCCTCCAAATCTCCATTTAAGAAGATTTTCTTTAATTTCATCTAATGGATTTCAAGGCCATACACCACGACTAAAGCTATTAACACCTGAGTAGATGTAATCATCGTTACCGGTGAGTATGTATCAAAATAAACAAGACATTCTCGTTGTCTAAACTCTTTTGACAACTAATCTTGCCTTATATTTGTCAATAGCACCATCAACTTTCATTTTACTTTTTGAAAATCCACTTAGAATCCAAATGTTTATTTTTATTTTTTTTTGGAGGAAGATCAACCATTTTCCCAAGTATTTAATATGGATTCTATCTTACTATTGACAACCTATTTTCAATATTGTGCTTCCGAAGAAGACAATGCTTCTTTAAACATTTGAAGCTCACTTTCCAACAAGAATGTCAGAAAATCTAGTCCAAAGGACGTAGTTATCCTTTGACGTTTACTACATCTTAGATTCACCTCAATCGGTGTACTTTCTTTTGCTTCTTCCCGTGTTCGCTTAGATTTTTCACTAGACGACTCACATTCCTTTTATACGGATAACTATTCTCAAAGAATTCAGCATTATCTGATTTAATTACCGTATTAATATGAATGTCGGGATTTTCTGATTTATGAATCAGAAAACGATATGCTTTACTATTTGTTGCATATCTTATGAAAACGAATCAACAGTTTTCGATCCGATTTTTTTATCCTTTTGGGTTTAAGAACTTGCACTTTACCCAAATATCCCCCACACTTGAAAATATTTCAAGTTGGATTTTCTTCCTTTTATTCATTTTTCGTATGAAAGGATTCCGTAAGAATAGCTTCTCCCACAAGATTTGGGTAAACCATAACTTACAACAAGGCATTTTATCATCTCATTTAACGTTCTACTCATTCTTTCCGCAATCCCGTTAGATTGCGCTAATGAAGGGGCAGTCGTTTGGTGAATAATGTCATATTCCAAACATATTTCTTCAAACGCCGCCTCTATTGCTTTGTAGAGCCAACCACATAAACTGTTGTTTGTGTCATAACATAGTTAGAATAAATGGTAAAGTTTTTAATCTTCAAACCAATCTGACACAATCAGAATTAATAAACGGTGAAGTTTTTAATCTTCTAACCGAGTACTACCTGATACCGAATATATTAAATGGTGAAGTTTTTAATCTTCAAACCATGTAATATGTGACACAATCAAATTTAATAAACGATGAAGTTGTTAATCTTCAAACCGAATAATAAATGGAGTAAAAAAAATCACTAAGATTTTAATCTCCAAAATGAGTATAAAGTCACTTAGACTTTAATTTCTTACAAATGAGTAGAACGTCACGAAGACTTTAATCTCAATGAACGAGTACAAAACCAAGCAGATTTTGATCTCGATGCATGAGTAGAAAATCACGAAGATTTTATTCTCCATAATGTGTCACGAGAATTTTAATTCCCTTTCCAAATGGTTTTTCCAACTAAACCATTATCACATTTTAAACAGTTTGATCTCTTTATCTGATCAAACTTATATATGTTCATCTTTACATATATTATATTCATGATCTCAAGATACTTCAACTATTACTGTAAGCATAATTAATATCTTACATACCTTTGAAAATATCTTTTCACATATATTTATGCAGTCTCCAAATTGCATATATAACAATTATACAATTTTCACTTACCTAGGGAATAACAAAACACATGTTATTCCTAATTATGCATGCAGTTTTAAATTTGTAATATGAGATCATCACATAATAAATATTTACCCTAATATTATAGGATAGTAGATTAATCAAAAAATCAGTAGATTAAAGAAATCATAACCCGATTTTATTGTCATTTTTTTTACGTACCATCACTTATTTGAATCATTCTGCTTGGAATAAAACACATGGTTTCTTCTCTTCATCACATGCTTTCCAAGAGACGCCTCTTCACTTTCTTTCCAAGAGACGCCAAATATTAGTGGTAAATTAGGTAAAAACAAATTCACTGGACAAAAATTTGTTAGATGAAACACCGAAGCATTTGTGACAAGCAAGCGTCGAAATTTAATTAGCTTGATCACACTAGTACTTGTGCCAATCTTCAATTTCCTTAGGTCTGTTGTTCCAGTGCTTTGTCTGAGCACTATATAAATGTCTAATAATTAAGTCCTTAGGAAAAGACAAAATATTCCTTGATGATTTATGA
>JASVEL010009648.1:0-160072 GCA_032618575.1 Nicotiana noctiflora | reverse complement strand
TATTTCCATTTATAAAATGCGTCTCCCGAGTCGCACTCTTTTTCCCTTACCCAAGTTTTGTCCCAATTGGGTTTTCTCGGGGAGGTTTTTAGCGAGGCAGCAGAGGGGACACGTAGAGATATTTGCGGAATGAGTTTATCATACCAACCACTCCATGCAACCTCATGGATGACATGACAAAGGGGCTGGACTAGCACCATCTCCAATGTATGAATGGCTAAGGCCATCTCCAATGCATGAACGGCTAAGGCCATCTCCAATGTATGAACGGCTAAGGCCATCTCCAATTTATGAACGACTAAGGCTATCTCCAGTGAATCAATGACTAAGGCCATCTCCAGTGAATGAACGACGAAGGCCATCTATATCGTGCAATGGCTAAGGCCACCATCGTCAATAAGTCCACCTTGCTCGACTATGACAAACAAATAACTCGATGACAGTCAAAGTAACGTATATTGCCAAGGGCATCTCCAACGTGCAAATGGCTAAGTCCATCGTCGTTAATAAGTCAACCTTGCTTGACTACGACAAATGAAATAACTCGACGACAGTCGAAGTCACATATATGGCCAAGGCTATCTCCGACGTGTAGATGACTAAGGCCACCGTTGTCAATAAGTCGACCCTGCTCGACTACGACAAATGAAATAACTTGACGACAGTCGAAGTCATGCATATGGCCAAGGCCATCTCCAACAAACAAATGGCTAAGGCCACCATCGTCAATAAGTCGACCCTGCTCGACTACAACAAATGAAATAACTCGATGATAGTCGAAGTCACGTATATAGCCAAGGCCATTTTCAACGTGCAAATGGTTAAGGCCACCGTCGTTAATAAGTCGACCCTTCTCGACTACGAGAAATGAAATAACTCGACAACAGTTGAAGTCACGTATATGGCCAAGGCCATCTCTAAAGTGAAAATGGCTAAGGCAACTGTCGCCAATAAGTCGACCCTGCTCGACTACACCAAACGAAGTAACTCGATGACAGTCGAAGTCATGTATATGGCCAAGGCCATTTCCAACGTGCAAATGGCTGTTGATACCCAATTTTTTTTGAGTATTTATATACCCAAAATACTTTCAAAATAACACATACATGCATATATAAGCATGCCCAAGAGTTTTAGTATTTTTTTTCTTATTTTTAAAAGATTTTAAAACCAATATATTATCTATTTTAATAGTAGAAAATTCAATAATTATTCCCAAAAATATCATGTTTGGTGAATAATTTATTTTTAGTCCCATATTTACACCAAAATATAATTAAGGTGGTTTGTGTATATTTTGTATAAATTTATTTGGTATTTTTAAAGCTAAAATTGCATGAAATTGCAAGTATAGCCCATTTTATGATTAATAGCATTTTATAATTATAAAGTTATTTCCAGTATTTCTAAATTAATATTTATATAGTATTTTCTTGCACGGTATTTTTAATTTGCCTTTAAAATTGTTATTACTATTTTTTTAAATAAAATGGGAAAAACTGGCTATTTAAAATATAGCCCCAATTCGTTTCAATTGTATCCCCAATTACATTCCAATTTTTAGCCTGAAGTTGGCCCAATTTCAAGCCTAAAATAGGACCAGCCCAATCCCATCTAACCCTACCCAATAACACGTTCATCCTACCCGGCCTAAGGCCCTTTTAATCTAGACCATTGATCAATCTGATTAATGGTCACGATCTTTTCTTTCCTTTTTAATTTGCCTAACCAAACCTAAATCCCCTCATTTCCCTCTGGTATCCGCCTTTGGATCCTCTCATATCATCTCTCTCTCTCAACCTTTCCCCTAACCCTAGTGACTTCTCGTCACCCTCACCCAAAACTCACCGGAATCCATGGATTCTGAGGCCATGTAAGCCCTTTATTCACCTCCTATTGCTCCTACGTGCCTGATGCTCGAAGGATCGAGGCCAGACTTCAGAGGTCTTCACTGAGACCTTTACCGATTTGAGGTTTCGGCCATTTCCAGCCCTACTCCGACGTATCTTAGCCTCCTGAGCCTGATTCCGACCTTATCGACTCAAATCTAATATCGTGACTTCCAAGCCTTTCTCGTCCTTTAGGGTTCTAAAAAACCCTAGCTTATTCAAGGTTCTTTCATCGTGTCTAGATCTATGCGTTATGTCTGCTTTTCTTGCCATTTAATGTGTTTTCCCCAAACGTTTCTGTTCAAAATCGTTTCTTTTCAAATTTAGGGTTTCTGAAGGAATTTTTTGGGAAAAATCTTTCTGATGTTTCTCCTTCTTAGCTTTATGTGTGTTTGTTCATATCCTGCTCACGTGATTACGCATGTACTGTCTTCTACCTTTTTTTTCTACTATGCATGTTGTTTCTGTTAAACTTTGCTATGTTTTCTCTACTCTTTACTATGTGTGTACTGTTAATTTATTTAATTTTCGTTACTGGACTCTGTTCAAGTTTTTACAAGCTTCATCTACTTGTGTTCATGTATGCATTATCTCCTTCTTCTGAACTTGTTTAGGTTCTGCATTTTCTCAAAATGTGTTCTTCATGATTTTTTTCTTCCTTTGTCTTTTAACATGCTATCATATCTGCCCTTTTGAGACTTTGAAGCAAATGGCTCGCTTCCTCATTTCTATGTTTTGAAACCCTGGGATTTGGGGGTTTCCTTTGATGATTTTGATTCCTTGTGCTCGAGTTGAGGCTCCACTTTGGGACCCTGGACTCTTAGACTCACTATGAGTATGCAAATTCAACTTGTATCTCTTTGCTTATGATCCTGAGTTTTTATGATTCTGACTTTCTCTCGCATATTGTTCGACAGTCTCTTCTTGATTCATATGTTTGTATACTTTATATATGACACTCTTCTTTCAAAGAGATTTTTTGCCAACTACTAATTGATTCTGAATCCATTTGATGGTGTTTTTGATTCTCCCTAAATGAACCTTTCTTTACCCTTTTTCTTAACCTGATTCATTCGAGCAAGCATGTAATTTTGTTTTTACTGATTGATTCCCTTTCCCTTTTTTTTACAAACCGTGTACTATTGGTTTGTTTCCTTAAATAGCTTCTATGTACTTACCCTATATTATGTTGCTGGGAAAATATTATTTCAAAATCATTTTCCTTAATTATTTTACTCGTTTGAATTTGAATCCCTTAGTTAAAGGGAATCTTATAATGGTTGATTGGAAATCAGACTTTGATTATTTTCTTACCTTATTTCTCACAACTTTCACACTATAAATACTCTCCTCTCTTCTCTTTAAGCACACACGAACAAGAATAATTCGAGTTTACAATTCACTCTCACTTAAACTCTCTCTTTCTGATACTTGCACTACTGTGGACTTTGTTTACTTTCTTCTGCACTCATTGCTTCTATTGCGATATGTCTTAATTAGTTTACATGCCTCAACAACAAAGTGTTTAACCCTGCCAATTTGTCTAGCATATTGTCGCATGTTTCCCCGTTCCTTTATAGTTCAGTATTTAAATTATGTATGCAATCAGTTGTTTGTCATGACTTTGATACTTTATGAATTCCCTTACCCTTTACCCTTTGCGTGTGAGTTATGGTTCAGGGCATAACAACACTCCAATATTATTGTCTATGATCCTGAACTGGATTCTTTGAATCCCAAACTCAATCAATTCCTATTCCTTTTCCCCCTCTATGTGTCTGAGCCATGAACTTGGGTCTGATAGTGTCTTAATCACTATCTAGACTTTAGTCTGACCCTCAAAATGTCTGCTCCTAACTTGTTCAACCAAACAAGTGGTCAGGGCTGTGCCAGCCTACTTTGTGGCTAGGTATGACCACCACCTGTCATGGATCCCTAATTCCTTTTTACTTTGCACTTACTCTTAGCTATAAGTTCTACCCATTTCTTGCAAGCCATGCCTTGGGACCCCTGAGCTCCGTCTGAACTTGGATGCCTGAGAGCTGGCTCTTCCACACTGCACTATTCTAATTCTAATGGTATCCTGGGTGTAAGCAATGCTTGGAATCCCTGATATTCCTTGGAACTTCGAAACACCTTGGATAAAGAGAAGGCTTTGAAAATCTGGATCCCGGAAATGGCTCAATCGCATGTTATTAGACATTAAGGTTGAATTAGGTTCCTTGGATGTAGCTGTAGCTTCTGATGTATCTTTTAATATCTAGTTTGATTTATTGGATTGTAATAATTTTGTATGAAACTCGGGTAGTATAGTAAAAGGGTGTGGGAGAGGTCTTTACTTTTCTTGTATCCAAGGGGTAGAAATCATGATTTAGGATTTTATTTTTTATCAAACTAGAAATCATGCCTATAAGGTCTTTAATACTGATTCAATCACATAGAGATCATGCCTATAGTATTTAACGCTTAAATTTACCACAAAATCACCTAGAAAGCATGTCTATAGTATTTAACATTCATGTTCTGCAATTACATATATAGAGATCATGTCTATAGGCTCGTGCATTTCTGCATACACAAATGTTATTAGGCAAATCGTTATGGGCTTAATAACAAAGTTGCATATAGACATCATGTGTATAAGACTTCTATTAATGTCATGAAAGGGTGTGAAAATCAGTAAATGTATAGAAAGCATGCCTATAAGAAATCTCGTCTTTAATAGCCGCATTCGTTTCTAAAACAGAACCAATTGCTGAAGTTCATATCTATCTTTACTAAAATTGGTAATTTTCTACTTCTTTCCTGAAACCCTCTAATATTACTAAACCCTTTCTAATAATCAATCTGCACTTTCCTAAAGCTAGTAAACTTTTTAATCAGTCAACATCTTTTATGAAGCAACTGGTAATTCCTTTCTCAAATCAGTTTGCATCTTTTCTCTTTGTCAAAACTGACCATTCTATTCTCTAAAATCAACTTGCATCTTTTTCTGAAACTACTGGTAACTCTTTGCATCTTTCTTGGAATTAATAGATCCTACGCCTAGTTTTATTTCAACACATAGACAAAAGGTTGGCTAATTAATGAATTGGGTCAGTCCTTGACAACTGTATCCGAGTTGCCTAAGACAGACTTTCTGTCTAAATTCATGTGTTGAACCAGTCCGCTCGCTGCTTAATTTTAAATCTAAGACCAAATCAGTATTTGTCAAGGCATGCTAAACTAAATAATTGTTTGACTTCTAGGTCTAGTTTGAGATTGTTTGCTTGTTTGTTCTACCCTTTTATTTGATACTTGTTTTGAATTGCAAGCTAGAATTTTATCCTCTAAACTCCATAAAGTCATCCATCCCTTTATTTCCCCTTTAGGACTATAAGTCCAAATACCACGGGACTGACAGGATTGGGACGGGTAGTAGCATGCGATAAGTAAACGATATCGTTCTGCGCTTTAGTAACTTAACGAGGTGGGAAAGATAGATATGGAGATGATGATTACACGATAATACTTCGCGTACAATTGAGTACCAGTGTTGTGCGAATGATCCATGTAATATATAAACCTAGGACCCCTTTCTCCTTCTTTATTAGTTTAACAAAATTTTTCTGAATCTTTAAAGCTATTGCATTTTCAATTTCTGCTTCTCACATGATTTTTTGGAATATTTGCACTAAGTACTGGACCTTTTCCTCTACTTGCACATTTTTCACAAAAATTGCTCCTTTAAAATTCAGCACTTCTTTTAACCTTTTGTGCTTCTTGTACTTGTTTATTTACGTTTGCATCTAAATTCTCAATTATAGCATGGCCGGGAACAACACTAGTGGATCTTGAGGGGTGCCTAATACCTTCCCCTCGAGATAATTTCAAGCCCTTACCCAAAACTCTGGTTTTCATCTTTAATTTTTTTTCTAAAAGTGTCCTAATGCACTATAATCATTAGGTGGCGACTCTCCAAACTCTTAAAAACCCCAATTCCCAAAGTGGGAAAAGAGTTGTCTTCCCGAATGTCGTGAACCCGATTCCGCGAGGAAAAAGGGGGCGTCGACAGCATGCTGACTCTACTGGGAATTTTTTTAGGCTTTTACCATTGCATGCTATACGCGACTTTATTACTTTTATTTAATGTCTTTATTTGAAACTGACTTGTTTCTTTTGTTTACTTTTTTTAATTACTTTCATTTACCGCTTTTCCACCAATGTTGTTGTAATCTTTGAGCAATCATTGTAAAAATTATTATATGAACGTGAAAATACATGTCAATTTGTTTCATCCTTGTAAACTGCATCTTCAACATCATATTCCACTCGTGCCAAACAAATACTATAGCAACGCTTATAATGAGTAGTTGCGCACTTCCAATGCTATCACCCCCTAAATTTAGCAAAGGCATATTTGCGGTAAAACTAGTCGATCAATGGTATAGTCGACGGTTCTGTGCCTTTCCCTCTTGAGTTGTCCGCCCAAGGGTACCAGTCTAGCACTTCAAAATAGAAACCTTATTCCATTTAAATCGTACATGCATCATGGTCAAACCTAGCCGACTCAGTTATGTTGTCCATATTATGACTCATTAAGATAGCGTTGTCCAAAGTCCACCGGGATTCCTTGAAACCTAAACGAACTCTTCCACATTCTATGCATTTATTTGGAAACTTAAGTGATTTGCTATGCTAGTTATTGATTTAAATAGTCAAGTCTGGCGGGGTAAGGGCCTAACACTCTGTTTTGCAGAAAATGAGGCACAAGATCCCCAGATTTGGCATGGTAACCAACATTCATCCAAGGCTGCTGAATTGGTAGAACGACCTCTATTCAAGTGATCAAACACTCGTCTGCAAGTACCTAGGGAATATGCCTTCTCTCCTAGAGATTCATCCTAACAACAGAATCATAAGGCTGCAACATTGTTCTGGGATAACGACAAATCTGTGTTCCGCTTTGGTGATCTAGAAATGACTCCTTTACTTGAAGAGATAAGGGGTCTAGCTGGAATTCCTTGGGAGACTCCGCGTTTGCTTATGACAAAAAATCGCAAAGGAAGGGGTTTCCTTAAGATGATGGGATTGAAGAAAAACCTAGACTTAACCTATTTGAAAGACTCCTACATCCTGTTTGACTATCTATATGAGAGGTACGGCTATAGCAAGTCATACCGCACCTATTCAGATGAATTTTCTATCACCTCATTGGGGCATGTCCATAGAAGGGTTTTTGTTTTCGTGTTTTGCTTTTTGGGGATGATCGTGTTCCCTATGAAGAAGGCTAGGAACCACACCAGACTAGCCATAGTAACCAAAACTTTGATGGAAGGGATTGGTGGGCAAACCTTCAGCATAGTTCCTATGATCTTCGCCGAGATATACCGCGCCTTAGACAAGTGTCAACAACAAGGTAGTCATTTTGAGGGTTGCAACTTATTGCTTCAATTGTGGCTCATGGAACACCTCCAGAAAGGAGAACCTACACAGAGATTGGGATGATCATATCACCTTCCACCAGCCAAGGCGTATGAATTATATGCCTAAAATGTTTGCTCGGCTGGTGGACACCAGAGGATGGGTAGAATTGTTCCAAAGTCTGAAAGAAGGCCAGGAGCAATGAATGTTTGAGTGGTTCCCTACGGATGAATTCATTGTCCGATCCCGAGATGCACCATTTCTCATACTGATTGGTTTGAAAGGGACTTATCCTTACGTTCCTCTCCGAGCCATGAGGAAAGCTGGAAGAAAACAAATTATACCACAGGTCAATAAAACGAGTCACCTCAAGGCTGATTTCCAAGACGATAATAGCCCCCACAGGTGCCAAGCTCAGCATTTGTGGCATTGCAAAATCGTTTTGGGGAAGGAATCCATTGAGCCAGACATGTACCACGTTGGTTGTGTGCCGAATTATTTGGGTTGATTAGAAGACAATGGCACGGGTCAGCCAAGATTCGTTCGAGGTCATAAAATTATTGACGAGCATGCTGAAGCATAGGTTAAGTATAATCAACTGCGCAAGAGAATTCGAGAGTGTGAAAGTGAGCATCGGGAAATACAAGAAGCCCATTAGAAATTGATCGAGGAGTGGAAAGAAATGGCTGTCAGCACCAACAATCGGTTAGGGTATTTGGAGAGAGGTCTAGTAGAGTTGGAAGGAAAGTTCATCAAGTGGATCGATGACTACCAAAATACTGAAGGAAATGCAGGCGGACATCTGGCCCGAGCCTACTTACTACTAGGACTACACGAGTTGGTGGAGCTGTTCGAGGGTGACAAGGATGTCAAATCTTGGGAAGGTCCTTCCAGGACCAAGTAGTTAGGAGTCCTTTATTTTTGCCTTAGTGATGTACTAAGGCCAATGACCACTAGTGACATTTACTTTCTGTTATTTAGAGTCATTTTGGATTCGTCTTATTTTTATCAATAAAATAAGGCATTTAGCATTATAAGTTCTCCAAAACTATTTGTCGCTAGGCCTACCTCGGGCACAATGTGGCACCAAAATTAGGACGTGATTTATATTCTCGTACAATGAGTTGAAATGCTGCAATACTTTTCTCTTAGAACCCGCACTAACTTGTTACCCTTTTTGTTTTTCTTTTATTTTTACTCCCATCCCCAAAGGTTAGTTCATGCATTCTGGCACCATCAGCATACTCCACAAGATCCAAGGTCCCTCCACCTCCTCCTCATCTGAGTCCCGTCTGGAACAAGAACAAAGGCAAAATAGGAGATACAAGCGCGAGAAAGGAGATTGAGATTCCTCAGGGTACCCCGGTTGTTAATGGGAGATACTTGCACATTTTTCACAAAAATTGCTCCTTTAAAATTTAGCACTTCTTTTAACCTTTTGTGCTTCTTGTAATTGTTAATTTACATTTGCATCTAAAGTCACAATTATAGTATGACCAATAACCACACTAGTGGATCTTGAGGGGTGCCTAACACCTTCCCCTCGAGATAATTTCAAGCCCTTACACAAAACTCTGGTTTTCATTTTTAATTTTTTTTCTAAAAGTGTCCTAATGCACTATAATCATTAGGTGGCGACTCTCCAAACTCTCAAAAAACTCAATCCCCAAAGTGGAAAAAGAGTTGTCTTCTCGAATGTCGTAAACCCGATTCCACGAGGAAAAATGGGGCGTTGACAATGGCTAAGTCCACCGTCGTCAGAAAGTCGACCCAGTTCAACTACGATAAACAAGTAACTCGATGATAGTCAAAGTTGTGTACATGGCTAAGGCCATCGACAATATTACAGCTAAGGCCGCCGTCGCCAACGGTCGCCATCCCTGTTCGACTGCGGTGCAAGGCACGTAAATAGCAGACGAAGCAACGCCATTATTAACTAAAGCCGCCACTATTTAGCATCGAAGCCGCCTCCTATCAATGGATAACACAAGCAACGTATGAGAAGCACACTAAGAATCTTACGAATAAGCGATCATTCGCTCTGTGGAGACGAGATACCGCAAATAAAAGATACAAAATGAAATAACTTCCATTATCATCAAAAAGTGCATGTACAAAAGGACCCATTTATATTTCCAAATACAACAAAACAAAATGAATATAAGTCCTAAGAGGCTTCGCCATTCTTCTCACCATCCCCCACCAGACCACCATCTCGTCCAATGCTACCCCCGGGCTAATAAGTTGTAGAGATCCAGGACCCAGACCCTAGATGGTTAACGTCTTCGCAATTATATCCCGCCAGATCTGGGGAGTCGAAACTAATCCTGCAAGCTTTGCGGGCGACCCGAGTTTTGTGCCGTTGCTCCTGAACCTCCACCTCAGTAGCTCGTCCCGCAGCCAAGAAATCCTCGACCACGACTAGCTTAGCCTCGCCATACAACCACATCTTATGTGCTTCACGGTACGCATCCTCATTGGACCTTGATGCAACAATATGCTTAAGGGCCTCAATCTCGGCCGCCTTGGCATTAAGCTCGGCAGTCAGGGCAGCTACCTTGGCTCGCAAATCGGTGGCCTCCACCTCTACCCCACGGCTGACCTCCAGTTCCTCTTCCTTCGATTGGAGAAGAATCTCCAGTTCAATGTTCTGAGCCAAAGCGGCCATCATCTGCTCATCTACTTGCTCCAGCTCAACCACCCTCCTCTTCAGCTGGGCCTCCGATTGCTCCAAGCCCTCACGGAAAACCCGAAATTCTGGGTCCTGCTTGAGTAGGTCCGCCAGTGCCTGATGCTTGGCATGGCACCGCCGATATTTCTTTAGCACCTTGTTAAATGTGGCTGCCTTCCTCTAGGCTCACCGCCCCCTCTCTACCTCCAAGATGAGAGTCTAAAGAAGAGGAAAAAGAGGAAAGGCAAGTCAGTATGCATCAAAGTTTACTCTACGGTACACGAAAAAAGCCGTAAAATACGTGCAAGGCCACGCCAGCAATCCTCCGGGATAGTTCCCCGTCGCTAACACCTTTTAATATTTCATGCTCAACGGCCGCACACAATAGGGTCATGTCCGCTACGGTCTGCTCGCTGTGTTGCAACAGGTTATACCCTCCTGGATCAAAATTCGGCGGTTGGATCTACCCGCCGTCATCCCCACACAGGTCGGATCTCTTGTTAACGCCTCTGCACCCGCATGGGCGGCCTCAAGGTCCACCCTCTCGGCACCATCGCCCGCTTCTACAATGGAAACCGACAAGCCACTCTCTAGAATGCATGCTGGGTTGGCATCGGGAACTGCCCTACCTTGGGGAGCCGACCTCCCAGAATGGATGGAATCGGCCATAAAAATTGGCCTTGACTCCCGACGGGGCCTACTCGCCCTCTCGTCTTCTGTGGTTATCCCCTTGCCAGTTATCAACCGGCGTATTTTCCCTTCTGGCGGCTCCTTGCCCTTAGAAATCTCCTCCACAGGACGTGGGGATGGAATTTAAGGAGTCGCTTCACTTATGGACGCCGCCACGGGCACAACCTCAGGTTGAGGAACCTCTGGAGCGCCATCACTAGGCGAGCCACAAGGTATGTATCCCTCTTCAGAGTCAGTCCCCGTCCCAGGCAAGGTAACAACGCTCTTCTTCTTCTTCTTAGGGGGGCTCCGACCTGCCAACACGAATAACTCAGGTAACAATACATAAGGAAACCTCCACCATAGCCAAAGAGTTACCAGCGGGCCGTATCGTTCACGAAACGCAGCCCAGGTGCGACATTCCTCCACATACAGAATCATTCTCTCCACCCACGATTTAATATTGTCAATGAACTGGGAAGCCCTCGCTGTAAAAAAAGAGGGGGGGGGGGGAGCAAAGAATCATAGTGGCCATATGGTCAAAATCGCAAGCAATCCAAAATTCTACAAGTAAAAATACTTATGTTCTGGATTCCATCTTTCCGGGAACCATTCGGGATTCGACACCAAGTGCTCCGTCCTGATGTAGAAGTATTTATGCCAAAAGCGACAGTTAGTATTGTCATCGGCTTTAACAACCAAGCCCCTTGTGCCATGACTTTTCAACTGCAGCATGGTACCCCTCAGGTAACCAAGGCTGAATAATTGTAAGAGGTGGTGGACCAAGACATTGCACTCAGCCTGGCCACATAAGTGGTCATAATACGGCACACCTTCAAGGTGTAAGGAGTGAGTTGTATCGGACACACGTTGTAAAAATGGCAAAGCTCCTCCATTAGGGGGTCAGAAGACTATAACTGATCAAGAATGGGTACTCGCAGAGTGTGTAGTACCCAGGCCGGTGCAAATTGGCATAGTCCGTCCCGGTCGGAACCATTTCCACGTGGTCCGGAATATGGTGCGTCTCTTGAAGATCATCTAAGTGGGATTGTAATAAATCGTTGTGTTCCCAGAGAAGGGCTGGTCTTTTAGTTGGAAAATATCTGTGAACATGCATCTCCTTCGGGAGGACATTATCTACACTAAGAGGAACAAGGGCCTTCCCTGCCTTTTCCTCTTAACCACCGAAAGATGGCGAAACCCTAGACGGAGCATTACCTTTGGCTTTTTTACTACTCTATCCACGTTTTGTCATGTTATCCTATGAGAAACGAAGCACTAATGATAGGAAGAGTGGTTTCAAAAGAAGTGGGAGAGTCTCGTACGAAATAACGGTTGCTAGAAAAAAAGGTAAAAAAGGAAGCCAGAAAAGGTTCTCCAAACGTTCGAAAGATGAAATAGATTGAAACTTCCCTCTATTTATAGGGCTAGGATGCATAGAAATTGAAGAGGCATGATTCAAAATGGGCGCGAGAAACTAGAACATCACATCATCCTCTGAACTGCCTCGGGAGTATTTACAATTATGACGCATGCGGGCGATGATGTCATTTAGAAAAAGGGGCCACACGTCAGCAGCTCGGTGATGCCATATATTTCACCTCATTCACATCACCGCCCCCATAGTGAGGTCAAATTTTCTAAAGACGAGGTCTGTATGTCCGCCCATTAAAGTCTACTGGATACGCCTCCAACAAGCGGATGGATTAACTGTATGGGGTCAAATTTGGCCCTCAATGTCTGTATGCCGAAGGGTACATCCAGCGAGTATACGTCTACTAAAGTAAGGGTACAGCTTGGACGTGAGGACAAAGGCGTCGTTAGTTAAGACTCGACGTCCTCGTTAGGAGGACGTCGACCACGTTTTATACTTTTAAAATTATTTTGAGGAAGGCCTCCTATTATATAAATGGGACCTTCAAAGGGGTATCATCATTATTATTCTAAAAGAATTCAACTCTCTTATTTTCTCTCACTCTCTCTCTCTATCTCTACATCTAACGAACACTCATTTTCGAGTTCATCTCATCAGATCCACTGTAATAATTTCATCTCTTTTATCTCTAGGTTATATTATACATTTGATTACAATTTACCCCTATTCATTTTTGATTGATTTTTAGCTTAAAAAGTAGATTGATAACTTTTGAGCCAAACAATACTAATATATCATGAAGTGATAAATTTATAATCAAAATAGTAGTAGTATTTTGTAGGCAAGTTACACAACTGGCTAGTCAGCCAAATATAGAAAAGGAAGAATATAAAATATGTATATAAAATAATATACAAAAATCTATTGATTTTTCGGCTATAATTTTTTAGAGCGATTATTATGAAGTTTTTCCTATTTATAAAATTACGCGATCTTCATGTCCAAAAGGATGCCGGAGGAGTGGAGGTGGAGTACAGTGGTGCCCTTGTATAAGAACAAAGGGGATATCCAGTGTTGCAACAACTATAGGGGCATCAAATTAATAAGCCACACCATGAAGGTCTGGGAGCGGGTGATCGAGGCCAGGGTGAGGGAGTCGACATCTATTTCCGCGAACCAGTTCGGTTTTATGCCGGGTCGGTCCACTATTGAAGCTATCCACCTTGTCAGGAGATTGGTAGAACAGTTCAGGGATATGAAGAAGGACCTGCACATGGTGTTTATCGACTTGGAGAAGGCGTATGACAAGGTCCCTGGGAGGCGTTATGGAGGTGCCTGGAGGCCAAGAGCGTACCCGAAAGCCTACATTAGAGTAATCAAGGACATGTACGATGGAGCTAAGTCTAGGGTCAGGACAGTGGGTGGCGACTCAGACCATTTTCCGGTGGTTATGGGGCTCCATCGAGGATCTGCGCTTAGCCCTCTCTTGTTTGCATTGATGATGGATGCTTTAACACGTCATATTCAAGGGGGTGTGCCTTAGTGTATGCTATTTGCTGATGACACAGTCCTGGTAGACGAGACGTGGGTCGGTATTACCGAGAGGCTAGAGGTATGGAGACAGACTCTCAAGTCTAAGGGTTTCAAACTAAGCAGGTCTAAGACAGAATATCTGGAGTGCAAGTTTCGCGCTGAGCCGAGCGAAGTGGGAGGGAGCGTGATGATTGGATCTCAGGCCATAGCCAAGAAGGATAGTTTCAGATACCTTGGATCAGTGATCCAGGGGGACGGGGAGATCGGCGGGGATGTCACTCACCGTATAGCGGCGGGATGGTCGAAGTGGAGGCTTGCATCAGGAGTCTTGTGTGATAAGAAAGTGCCACAGAAACTCAATGGGAAGTTTTATAGAGCTGTAGTTAGACCTGCCATGCTTTATGGGACGGAGTGTTGGCCGGTGAAGAAATCTCATTTTCAGAGGATGATGGTTGCGGAGATAAGGATGCTTAGGTGGATGTGCGGGCTCACTAGGTTAGATAAAATTAGGAACGAAGTTATACGGGAGAAGGTGGGGGTGGCCCCAGTAGATGAGAAGATGCGAGAGGCGAGGCTTCGATGGTTCGGGTATGCGCGGAGGAGAAGCCCCGATGCCCCGGTGAGGAGTTGTGAGCGGCTAGCGGTGGTCGATGTGAGGCGAGGCAGAGGGAGGCATAAGAGATACTGGGGAGAGGTAATTAGACAGGACATGGCCAGGATGCGGATTTCCGGACATGACCCTTGATAGGAAAGTCTGGAGGTCTAGTATTAGGGTTGTAGGATAGGGGCTTCTAGATGTTCCGTACTCCTTTCCCGGGGTAGGTGAGGCGTGGTAGGGCCGCCCATAGAGGATTAGTTTGTGTTCTCTTATGGCATTTATTTGTGGTAGTTATTGTTTTAATACCATTGCATGCCTGCTTATTTATGGTACATATGTCTCTTATGTTTAGATAATTTTTATGCGATGTATGCTGGAGTAAATAATGCGATTTTTTTTATTTCGTTTGCCTTTCTTTTCCCTGCGCCGAGGGTCGATTGGAAACAACCTCTCTGGTAGAGGTAAGGCTTGTCTACATATTACCCTCCCAGACCCCACCTTGTGAGAATATACTGGGTTGTTGTTGTTGCTGTCAATGGCCAAAATTTAGATAGCATGAGACCTATGTTTAAGTGATGGTTATTATCTACACAGATTGAAGGGCGAAAATTATATTACTTCCATGAGATGGAGATTCTAATATTAAGATAGAATAACCTCAATTAACGAATCGTTCTTAAATATTTGGATTACAAGTTCACAGAATAGATTTCCACTAAATCAAAATAACTATTTTTAATACTATCCTAACAACCATCACTTCAACACTCAACAACTTCAAACAACATGACTTTGGGAACCATGGGTATAAAAAACTAAACCTGAGGCATTCATTGTACCTAACTTATGCTTGCTTTTCTTTGACTCCATGTTGAGAAATATAATATAAAAAATCCCATTTTTGACAAATATTATTTGCACATAATATTTGTTAAATACATCCTTATCCTCTAGAATATATGCATTAAATTAAATGAGTCGTATTGAATCACAAGATCGAAGTTAAATATTGAAAAATGCCACCATAATGAGAAGCCCTCAACAAGTAGAAAATCAAGGGAATTACAAGTAGGACTGAATTTGAAAACCACACAAACTAAAAGTCACAATAGTTAAAACAGCAAGATGTACTATGAGGAATAAATCCAATTAATTAGCTGAAATTTCATTCTATTCACATAGCTGAAAGGGGCAAATCTGAATCCAGGGGACTATGAGGAATAACCGAATAATTGCTAAGATTTACACAGCTAGAAGTTTCGTACAAAGTGCACATTTGTCACACAATTGAGCTCCCACTCTACACATCAAGATACACTAATAATCCACACCGCATTGTCTTGTTGCCATCAACATTAACTATGAGGTAGAACAAATGGTCGACATTGCATTATCAGCCACTAAATCCCATTTTATACAATTGGGATACGATCCCTTCAGTCACGTCTTCATCATCTGATACATCGGGTGGCTGCAACTAACACATCCAAAAGATCTATCCTCTGATAGCTGAACAATAGACAGCTATCCATTTTCTGAAACCACTAGACCAAAAGTGACCGATGAAAGCTTGCTTAATGGCACTTAATATCCAACAGAGACAAGGGTACAAATATGAAGTATCATCGCTCAATACCAGCTTCAGCTTCAGTTAAGATGGAATCGTTCTCTTCCAGCAAGTAGTCACAAATCTCTAGAAGCTGATCCGCAAGGGGAGGAATACCTGGGTTGCGCCCATCATTGTATATATGTGCATTGATGGTGATCTGTGCCACATCATGCCTGAATTGCCCGCGGTTTTTATATTCCAGTTTCCTGGCTTTCTCTTTGATTGTAGATAGGTCCATAGGACGCTTTACATACTTGTGATAATCTGGAGCTTCCTTTCGGGTCACTGGTTTCAAGAAGAGGTAAGATACTTCCACATTTGACTTCAGTGTGTCAACAATTTCTTCCAAAATGTTTGACAAACCAACCTTCAAATAAATTCAACCACATTTCAATTAAACGAAAAGACTACTGCACATTTGCCCTTATGCAATACAGAAGAAGTAAGCAACTGTCAGAAAGAACAGATCAAATAAGATCAGAGGTTTTTCCTGCAAGCGTCTTGTTTTTCTAACTGCAGTTAACTCACCAAAAATGACAGAAAGGCATAAGCCTCACTTTTTTCCAAAAAAAAAAAAGGAAAAGAAAAACTCCACCCACCATGACGTCATGAAGCCGTATTTTCTCGTAACTAGTATTATCCATTTCCTATCAGAAACTTTTATAAACACCACCATGCAACCAAATTAGCAAACAGGAACACGAGAAAAAGGTCAGCTAGACCACTCGGACACAGCACAAAGTGAAATAAGGATAAGATGATCTAGGTCCATGGCATCTATGGCCATAGTAAATGGATTACTATGACCTGCAGACACAAACAAGCATAACAGATTTAGTTACCTCTCCTGCTCTTCGGCGCTTTGCTGGTGGTGCATGCTCTTTAGCATGCCTTCTGGACTCGAAAGGTTGCCTCCGCTTCACCGATCTGTCTCGATCTGGTATCCTTCTGTCATTTCTTCTGGGAAGAAAATCGTCCAAGTAGTCATCTCTTATTTCAGGCTGCTTCTTTTTCTTCTTCTTTTCCTTTAGACGCTCTTCTTCTTCCCTCTCTCTTCTTATGGCATCCTGATAGCTTTCAATTGCCGCTAATTTCTCCTGCTCCTCTAGTGCCTTCTGTCGCTCATATATCATTTTGGCTCTTTCTTCCCTCTGTCTCACAGCAACTCTCCTCCTCTCTTCCTCTTCCCATAATCGTTTATCATCCATTCTTTTCCTTTCTAAAGCCTCTTCATAAAAGTGTTCTCTATCTTGCTGCCCCAAGTACGACAATTCATTGATTTTCTTTGTCTTCCTGAAATCCATGCTACTGCTTCCTTCCAGAAAGCTTTCATCCACACTTGCAGAGTCCTTAAGTTGCTTAATTACAATTTTTTTGCTGCGATGTGAGTCTGCAGTCTCTGCTGGTGGCCTTATTAGAATAGAGGGCTTGTGAGCTTCATTGGAAATATCCTCTGCTCTCATCTTATTTGAAAACTTTATCTTATTGAATTTTATGGGGGGTGGTACAGTTCCAGTTTCAGCATCTGAAGTCACTGGCATGTCAGAATTAAATGAGGTGGCAGGAGTAGGTTTATCAGGAAGCTTGTCGGTTGAGCCACATTTGACCTTCAGAACTTTGGCCTTTGAACTGAAATTATCATCCTCAGGAGCTTCGATCATCACATTCTTCGTTCCACTTTTTTGGATGACTTTCTTTGAGAAGATTTGGGGATGATCCAAGGGATCAATAGAACTAATAGCTTTTCCTGTAGTCTTTTCCAGATCAGTGATTTCTGCTCGTGCATCCACATCTTCCCCATACTTGGGACAATTCTTATTAGTTCTCATGTGACCAAGCTGCATAACAAGACCAGTCAATTGATTAGCCTTCATAACTCTGGAAAGAATAAGATGATTATTCAATTATAACCACAAACCTGACCGCAGGCCCCACAGACAAAACTGTCTCTTGCTGACTTCTTCTCTTTCACGGGCTGCATCCAAGGAGAGTATCACATCAGTTACATGTCTTATAAGGATCAAGAAACACTTGGTTAGGATATATTGGAATTCAAATAAGCAAAAATCAAAATAAACTTAGGAACATTTACCTTTATTCCATCCCCTAGTATTTTAACCTTTTTATTGAATAATCCAGTGTCCACGATATCAAATTTTTTCTTGGGTTTCACCTTGCTAGATAGGGTTCTTTTAGTAGCAAACACTTCAGCCTGCAGCTAAAAAGAAAATCAGATGATTGCACTATCTGCTTGACATACTAAAGACGCCTACAATTTCCTATTAATATAAGTGGAGCACGACGGAATTAGTGAGGAAGAAAGGATAACAACCTCCTTCTGATCTCCAATGAAATCCAATGCATTTGGCCGATCAGACTTGATGCTTGGCTTGGAAAACATTTGAGGTTTTTTACCCCGATCAGTGCTTTCTGTACCAAACCTGTATCTTAAATCTGATATGACACCAATTTGCTCCCCCATGACTTTCTCCTTTTTTTTCTTCTTTCGATCAACTTCTTCATCTGCAAATTAGTAGTTAGAGATAAACAATACCAGATAAGAAACATGTGCTAATATAGGCTGCACCTGTTGGCAGGCAACAAAAACTGGTTTATACCTTGAAGAAAGATGCTATGTATAAAATGATTCTATCGAGAGAAGAGGGTAAGATCCACCTCAAAGGAAAATTGTTGCGTCATACCTATAAAAGGGAGTCAGCAGTTTTCTTATATGCATTGTTTGTATCGATTGTTATAGCAACATCTATTTGGTAATATTTCCTACAATCTTTTAAAGGAAAAGTATTCAGCGTTGGTGAGTCTTTCAAGGATAAGATACAACTTAATCAACTTGTCAGGACTTCTGTAAATTCCTAAACAGTACTCTTCTCTAGATCAGGAGTGATGCTACTTCATTTGCGAACTTCACATGACAAGGATTTTAGCATTGGTCGTGCCAAGACGTATCAACAGAGAACCCAATCCTTGACATTATGATGGCCCAACTCATAGGCATGGAGAAATAAGTCATACTCCACCCACCCTACCCTATCCAACTGGCAGAAGCATAATAACCAACCTAATAGGCTTTTTTCTACAGAATTTCCTCCCACTAAATTTCTATTTTCCAGGAAGAAGAAAGTAATATTGAAGTACACCAAATTCTTAATTTTCTCAATCTTGCAGACTATAGCACCAAGATGCCAAGGATAGACTAGAAATAACATATACTAATAGATATATACATATATCCATGTTCCATACCATCCATGAGCATGCGGCATAATTCAGCAGCTTCAGCTGCCTCATCCTCAATTTCCTCTTCAACCTGAGCTTGAATGGAGCGTCTTCTCATCTTGAGTCCTTTGACACCGTCTACATTATCATGTTTGGGCTCATGACTACCCTCCTCACCATCCTCGCATTCCTCTGCGTCAAGAAGATTTTCCAAGTCACCAGCAAATGAGTCCAGGTCACTGTTCACTTCAGAGTCGCTCTCATTTTCTTCACCATCAACAGCACTAAGATTTTGGACTTGTCGGTCCCAGATCTCCTGACATTTTTCTCTGGTTTGCTGCTGCAGCTGCAAAAAGGACATGCGCTGGCCACGTGCATATTTGCTTATCGTTGTCGGATCAACTTTGACACCTGATGCAGCTTGCTCGCTGGAGAGCTTGCGAATCATAGCAATTCGGTGCCACCTTGTTAGTTTAGCAATCTGGTCCTCTGGAACATTAAACTTGAGAAGAACCTAAATACAAGAAAATACACCATTATGTAAAATGAGAAACACATACTTGTGAATTGATAGGAAAAACCCATTCGGCTACTGATCCATAATTCATAGGCAATTCGCCAAAGATAGAAGAACTAGAAGCAGAAATGAGGCTTAATATGGACAAGAGAACTTTATGCATCACAGCCGAGGACTAAATAATCAACTACTCGCAGACCTCTCAACTAGGCTTTAAGCTAAATAAACACGCCTGAAACAAATAAGTCAGAATTGATTCTGTTAGGAATCATGTTTCATAAGGGATATATTCATTTAGGTTCTAAAATCAAATCAGGAGTTTCTGGAAAAGGAAATACTTTAAACCAAATCTGCTCTTAGGCACACTCCCCGAGGAGCCTGAGAACCTGGAATTCTGAGTTCATACCAACACCATCGGAGAGCCACTAGCGACGCGAGATTACCCCTGCAAGCACCTCCGACATCGGACCACCCACGCGCCGCGACGCGTGGCCAAGCGCCGGCGAGCATCAACCACGCGCCGGCGCGTGAGCCTTCACCGGCGACCTTTTCAATTTCTTTCTTCAGGACAGCTTAATCTACACCCGATTCCGACCCATCCCACCTTTTCAGTTCTACATTCCGACCACTGTCACTTTTCTCCGGCGACGGGAAGCTTTTTTCCGGCCATTTTTCAACAATTTTCATTCAGCTTCAAAACAAAATTCTCACACCAAACTTTCTCTTATTTCTTCTAATCCACTAATCTTCCACTGGATACAATTCCAAACTTCCCTCAAAACCCTTCTCTCCTTCCCATATCTTCAGACTTTAATCCTTATTCCTTCCCATATTCTCAGATTTTAGAACATGGAGTATGACAAGATATACTACAATGGGGGTTTCAAATCATTTGATATCACTAAGAAAATAACTAGCTCAGAGGTCTGGTTCGAATGGGTTGAACGCAGTAGGAAATTAATGAGGCCAGTTACAGTCAGTGTCAAAGTTATGAAATGGGTAACTGAGGTGTTTAATGTGGCATCAAAGGAACATAAAAAGGCAATAAGGAGATGGTCATTGAAAGACCATTATACAGAGTATTATTGCAATCTTAAATGCAACGAATATGGAAGATACATCAGCTTCATTGCGGTACAAGGGGATAATAGGTCTGTTATTATTACACCAGAAATAGCATTAAATGCTGGGTGGGGAGATATAGCTCAGAAAATCATTCAACTCATCAGTGACTCTGACAAAGGGAAGAAGTTGCAGATGGCAGTCAACCCTCCTATGGAGTCGTCGTTTAAGGAAGCCATCAGTTCCAACAGATGGCAATCAGAAGGAACGAAATCATCTCCAATCAAAGTCATTAAGTCCAAGATCTCAATCCCAGGTGGAACTGAGTTAACGGAAAAAGATGTGTTGAGGTCAGTAGTGTTGGGGTTTTTTCCATAACCATCAAGTTCAGTGGAAAACTACAAGAGTACAATTGGCATATATCTAGCATTTATGCTCCTAATGACAGAAGGGAAAAAGAAGTTTGGTGGGAGGTGGGTGCTGCTAGAGGTCTGTTCAATGGGCCTTGGGTGGTATGCGGGGATTTCAACACAGTAAGATATCCATCAGAGGAGAAGAACTGCAACAGATTCACCATGTCAATGCTGGAATTTTCCTAATTCATCAATGATATGGAATTAGTCTGACCTACAGCTGCTGGGTGGTAGGTTCACATGGAAGAAAGGGGTCGACCACAATATTGCAGCTAGACTGGATAGATTCCTAGTATCAGAAGAATCAGCAGAATTAACCAGTCAATCCTCCACAGAGTTACATCAGACCACTCTCCCCTGTTACTCCAAAGCAGGAATTGGGAACCAGTCTAAGTCCTATTTCAAGTTTGAAAACTGGTGGTTGTTGACAGAAGGATTTAATGAAAAAATTAAGAGCTGGTGGGAGTCAGGTCGACCCGACAATATCCTAGCCTTCATGTTGAAAGCTTTGAAGGGGAAAGTCAAAGGGTGGAGCAAACTGACTCAAGGCAATTTGAAGCTATGTTGCTCGGACTCTCCGAAAATTTGGCCGGATACGTGTCGGATCCTCCAAAAGTAGTGCATTTTTGGACCCGACACGGGTACGGCTACATTTTTGAGAGTCCGCGCAGCATAGATTTGAGGATGCAGAGACTGGAATTGCTGGGCCAACTAGCTGAACTGGAAGAGACACAAGAATTGAGGTCTCTGAATGAAGAAGAAAAACTGAAAAAAGCCACCTTATTTATAGAATTTGAGGAAAATGCAAGGAAGGAAGAGATAGCATGGAGACAAAGATCTAGAGCACTTTGGTTGAAGGAAGGGGATAGAAACACCAAGTTCTTTCACAGAACTGCTAATTCACACAAGAGATACAACAACATTGACGAGTTACTAGTGAATGGAGAAACAGTGGAGAATCCAGCAGATATTAAAAGAGAGATACTAGCCTATTACCAAGACTGAGGAGTGGAGACCATGGTGCAATCTAAGGGACTGTCCTACCATCAACACAGAAGAGAACCAGATGCTACTAAGCCCAATTGAACCACAAGAAGTATGGGAGAGTGTTAAAGCATGTGCAGGGGACAAAGCCCCAGGTCCAGATGACTATACCATGGCATTCTACACCCAGTGCTGGGATGTGATAGGCCTAGATGTGATTGCAGCAGTCCAACACTTCAATGAAAATGGGACTTTTGAAAAGAGCTTTAATGCAACTTTGGCGGCTTTGATTCCAAAGAAAGTGGGAGCCAAAGAATTGAAAGACTTCAGACCTATTAGCTTGATAGGGAGCTTCTACAAAATCATGTCAAATATAATGGCAGAAAGACTCAAAAAAGTCATTGAAAATTTGGTGGACACTCAACAGATGGCCTTTATCAAAGGAAGGCAAATCATAGATGCAGAGTTGATTGCAAATGAGTGTGTTGATGTCAGAATGAAGAGCAAAGAACCAGGTATATTGCGCAAGCTGGATATAGAAAAGGCTTATGACCATTTGAATTGAGAGTTTCTGCTGGGAGTCATGCTGAAGATGGGCTTTGATGAGAGATGGGTCAGATGGATCAAGGCTTGCATAAGCTCTGTCAAATTCTCAACTTTGATAAATGGATCACCTGTTGGATTCTTTTCTTCTCAGAGAGATTTGAGGCAGGGGGACCCTATCTCCCCCTTCTTATTCATTTTGGCTAGGGAAGGTTTAAACAGCATGTTTAAATATGCCAAAGCCAACAGTTGAATTAAGGGCTTCAGGGTAAACCCAAGAATTCCAGATTTTATGTAAGTGTCAGATTTGCAATATGCAAATGACACTCTAGTGTTCTGTGATGCTGATAGAGATCAGGTGCTATTTTTTAGAGTGATATTCATCCTTTTTTAAGCTGTTTCCGGATTACATATTAACTGGAACAAGAGAGCTTTATATATCCAGTTAATGCAGTAATGGAGATTCATAGCTTGGTGGATATTTTGGGAGGCAAAGTAGGAGCTCTTCCAACAGTTTATTTGGGAATGTCACCTGGGGCAAAAAGCAAGCCTAAAGGAATTTGGAATGAGGTAATTGAGAGTGTGAAAAGAAGTTAGTCAACTGGAAAAGCCAGTATTTATCATTGGGAGGGAGACTTACGCTAGTCAATAGTGTTCTGGATGATATGCCAACTTATATGATGTCGCTTTTTCCTATGCCTGTAAGTGTAGCAAAAAGACTTGATACATTGAGAAGAAACTTCCTATGGCAAGGAGCCAGTGAAAAGAGCAAGATCCACCTAGTCAGATAGGACACTCTCACAACAAGTAAAAAAAAAGGGGGTATGGGGATTAGGAATCTGAAGATCCAAAACCAGAGCCTAATGATGAAGTGACTATGGAGGTTTGCCACAACAGAACAATCCTTGTGGAAAAATGTGATAGAAGTAAGATATGGGAAGGAAGGTAGCATGGTCAACCAAAACTGTGAACAATCCCTATGGGGTTAGTCTGTGGAGATCTATCAGAAATCAATGGCCAAAATTCTGTGTTAGCGGAACCGTAAAAGAAAGAACACAAGATTTAACGTGGTTCGGATCAAAATAATCCTACGTCCACCATAGAACAATTGCCTTTCTATTATTTACAAAGGAAGAGGAGATTTCCCAATTACACTTAAGAGAATTTCTCTCATGACTCTCTACTCACTACAATATGTTGTATTATTTTTTGGGATGATTTTTACAAATGAAAGAGTGCATCTATTTATAAGGGTAAGGACCTCTCCTTGATGTCATTGGTGACATCAAACTGCATCCTCTTGATGTCATGAGTGACATCAAAGGAGGAAGCTTCATCCTATCATTCATGCCAACTCTTTCCACCAACTCTTCCAATTGGCATGCCATTGTTGACTAAACCTAAACCAACATTTTCAGCATGCCATTGTTGACTAAACATAAACCAACAGTTTCAATCTCCACCCTGGTTTGCATTTCGAGCGTGCGTGAACAACTCTGGCCAAAACTTCTAAGCTTACTAGGCAATCCCGTTGTAAAAAATAAGAAGAATCAAACCATGGTTGAACATACCACCTCCACCTAACAACTGTTCTCTTCGGAGTTACATCAGTTGATGCACACCCCCGCCAAGTCTTTGCAATGTGCAAACTTAGCGAGCGGGACTATCTTGGTCAACATATCTGCAGCATTATCGTTTGTGAAAACCTTCACGACCTTGATAGTTCACTCTTCAACAACATCTCGAAGGAAATGAAATCTGACATCAATGTGGTTAGTGCGCTCATGAAATCTTTGATTTTTCATTAGATGAATAGCACTCTGACTATCACATCTAAGAGTTGATTCCAGCTGAACCAAATTCAATGCCGCTACTAAACCTAAGAGTTGAATAGCACTCTGACTAACCTAAGGTTAGTGCGCTCATGAAATCTTTGATTTTTCATTAGATGAATAGCACTCTGACTATCACATCTAAGAGTTGATTCCAGCTGAACCAAACTCAATGCCGCTACTAAACCTTTTAACCAGATAGCTTCCTTCACCGCCTCCGTTGCTGCCATGTATTCTGCTTCTGTCGTAGATAAAACGACAATCGGCTGCAGAGTCGACTTCCAACTAACGGCACCGCCAACGAGGGTAAAGATGTATCCAGTTGTGGACCTTCTTATATCAAGATCACCTGCATAGTCAGAATCCACATAACCGAGAATTGAAATACCTCCACCCTTTTTCGAAAGGTCAGACCAACATCAGAAGCTCCTTTGAGATATCTCAATATCCACTTGACAGCTTCCCAATACCTTTTTCCTAGGCTGGACATGTATCTACTTCCCAATGCCTATGTCTTGAGATCCCGTGAACCTTGCATAATTCATTAAATTCTTCATTGCAAAACTCCAAGCCATTATTTGTGCAAAGACACTTGATTTTCCGCTCTATTTGATTTTCAACCAAAATCTTCCACTCTTTAAATGCTTCAACAGCATCACTTTTTGCCTTCAAAAAATGCACCCAAACCTTTCGCGAGAAATCATCAATAAAAGTGAGAAGATACCTCTTTACGCCCTTTGATGGAAGTTTAGAGGGACCCCATAAATCTGAATGGATGTAGTCTAGCACTCCTCTTGTCTTGTGTTTGCCAGTGCTGAAGCTCACTTTCTTCTGCTTCCCTAGAACGCAATGCTCACAAAAGTCAAGTGTGCTGATCTTCTCACCTTCCAAAAGGTTACGATTGCTCAGCATCTCCAGTCCACGTGCGCTCATATGACCCAGTCTCATGTGCCATAATCTTGTCTTGTCATCATTAGATAACTGCACTGTAGATGCATTTGCAGAGCCAACAATGGTGCTTCCGACCAATGTGTAAAGGCCGCTCTCCAGCTTGCCTTTCAGCATGACTAAAGAACCTTTAGTCACCTTCATAGTTCTTGCTTCGCTCATGTACCTGTAGCCTTGTTCATCCAGAGTACCCAAGGAGATCAAATTCTTCTTCAGATCAGGAACATGACGGACTTGTGTAATAGTCCTCACGACTCCATCATGGCAGCGAACTCGAACCGAGCCAATGCCAACTATTGCACAAGTTGCATTATTGCCCATCACTACGGTTCCTCCACTTTTCTCATAGCTGCTAAACCAGTCTTTTCGGAACGTCATATGCAGAGTACAAGCAGAGTCTAACACCCATTTGTTTCCGTAATTACTATTATTACACGATGTTGTTAGTACATAATCATTATCAAAATCATGTACCTATTCAACAGTAGATGCACTCGCCTGTTCCTTGGACTTTGACATTGGGCAATCTCGTTCAAAGTGCCCTTTCTTGCCACAACTCCAACACTCTGTATTCATCTTGTTTACACGAGACTTTGATCAGCACTTTGATTTGCTCTTTCCATGTTGGCTAGTCCGGCCTCTCACAAAGAGCCCACTTGCCTGGTCATATCTGTCTCCTACGATGTGCCTCCACACATCACTAGAGTTAAGTGCTTGCCGCACATGCTCAAGCTTGATAGGCTCCTTGCTATACATCATTGAACTCTCAATATCACGATATCTTGAAGTCAATGAAAATAGTAAAACACATGCAAGCGTCCCCTCCTCCATTTTAATTCCTGCAATCTGTAGGTCCATGACAAGTTTTTTGAACGCATCTAAATGATTTTGTAACAAAGTACCTGACCCCATCTTAAATGTGTGAAGACGCCGTTGTAACATCCTTGTTGTCACTGATTGGTCTTAGTATAGCCCTTCTAGCTTTTCCCATAACTGTTTGGCCCGTCTCTTCGGTACCTGTACTCACTTCACAAAGCATGTTAGGTGCAAGGGATAGTTGGATTGCATTCAATGCATCCCCTTCAATCTTCTCCATGTCGGGAGCTGATGTATCCTTAGGATACTTTCCGTCAATAGCATGGATTGAACCTTACCTCCGCAGTAACGCCTTCATCTGGATATTCCAGATGTTGAAGTTGTTGCGTCCACTGAATCTATCAATTTCAAACTTCATGGAATTCATCTTTGTTTGTTCTTCCTCCTTGGATCGTTAAAGAATCATGTCGCTCTGATACCAATTGTTAGCGGAAAGGTAAAAGAAAGAACACAAGATTTAACGTGGCTCGGATCAAAATAATCCTACATCCACCTGAGAACAATTGTCTTTCTATTATTTACAAAGGAAGGGGAAATTTTCCAATTACACTTAAGAGAATTTCTCTCTTGACTCTCTACTCACTACAATATATTGTATTGTTTTTCGGGATGGCTTCTACAAATGAAAGAGTGCATCTATTTATAGGGGTAAGGATCTCCTCTTGATGTCATTGGTGACATCAAACTACCTCCCCTTGATGTCATGAGTGATATCAAAGGAGGAAGCTTCCTCATAGCATTCATGCCAACTCTTTCCACCAACTCTTCCAATTGGCATGCCATTGTTGACTAAACCTAAACCAACATTTTCAGCATGCCATTGTTGACTAAACCTAAACCAACATTTTCAGCATGCCATTGTTGACTAAACATAAACCAACATTTTCATTCTGCAATAAGTCTAGGCTCAAAGTAGGCAATGGAATGAAGATTTCTTTCTAGGAAGATAAATGGTTAGGACAAAGAACCCTAACTCTAACTATTCCCAGACATCTACAACCTCGCAAGCCACACATGTGGGAGAGTTATGGCCAGGCCAAGGGTGGAACCTTACCTTCTGAAGGCCTCTGAATGATTGGGAAATTCAAAGGATGACAGAATTTTATAACACATTAGAAAATTTCAAAGGGACAACTAATTCTGAGGATAGGGTGATCTGGCAATAAGGAAAAGAGGGCAAGTACTCTGTAAATCTGCCTATAAGATATTTAACCAGTCTAACAACTAGAATAACTGGTGGCCATGGAAGTAAAATGACTGGTGGCCACTAAGAATTCCCTACAAAGTTGCATGTTTCACTTGGTTATTAGCAAGAGAAGCTGTACTGACTGAAGATAATCTCACTAAGAGAGGTTATCAGTTGGGGTCCAGATGCCACCATTGTGAAGCTTAGAAGGAGACACTCAACCATCTTTTTTTTGTACTGTAGTGTCATTGACCAACTGTGGAAGATTTTCATCAACCTGACGGGGATACGATGGGTGATGCCAGGGAGAATCAAAGATGTCCTAATCAGTTGGAAAGATGGGGAACAGTCCAGTCAGAAGGAGAGATGGAAGATTGTCCCGGCTTGCATATGGTGGACAGTATGGAAAGAAAGGAATGAGAGATACTTCGAGGACAATCATAGCTCAATTCAAAAACTAAAAATGAGCCGTCTAATGCTCTTTTATTTTTGGTGTAAACAGGAATGTCTAGAAGAGAATGAGTTAATTTTTGATGTTTTAGACCAACTGTGAGTCTAATAGAAGTTTAGGTCTCTCTTCTTCTGGCTACCCCATTGTAACTATCTTTTTTTTTTTGAGAAGATACCCCATTGTAACTGAAAGTGTTGGTTTATGTTTAGTCAACAATGGCATGCTGAAAATGTTGGTTTAGGTTTAGTCAACAATGGCATGCCAATTGAAAGAGTTGGTGGAAAGAGTTGGCATGAATGCTAGGAGGAAGCTTCCTCCTTTGATGTCACCCATGACATCAAGAGGAGGTAGTTTGATGTCACCAATGACATCAAGAGGAGGTTCTTGCCTCTAAATAGATGCACTCTTTCATTTGTAGAAACCACCCCAAAAATAATACAATATATTGTAGTGAGTAGAGAGTTAAAGAGAGAAATTATCTTAAGTGTAATTGGGAAATCTCCTCTTCCTTTGTAAATAATAAAAAGGCAATTGTTCTCTGGTGGACGTAGGATTATTTTGATCCGAACCACGTTAAATCTTGTGTTCTTTCTTTTACGTTTCCGCTAACAATTGGTATCAGAGCGACAAGATTCTATAACGATCCAAGGAGGAAGAACAAGCAAAGATGAGTTCCATGAAGTTTGAAATTGATAGATTCAATGGACGCAACAACTTCAACATCCGGAAGATCCAGATGATGGCGTTACTATGGAGGGAAGGTTCAATCCATGCTATTGACGGAAAGTATCCTAAGGATATATCAACTCCCGACATGGAGAAGATTGAAGGGGATGCATTGAGTGCAATCCAACTATCCCTTGCACCTAACGTGCTTTGTGAAGTGAGTACAGGTACCGAAGAGACGGCCAAACAGTTATGTGTAAAGCTAGAAGGGCTATACCAAGACCGATCAGTGACAACAAGGATGTTGTTACAACGACGTCTTCACACATTTAAGATGGGGTCAGGTACTTCGTTACAAGATAATTTAGATGCGTTCAAAAAACTTGTCATGGACTTGCAGATTGCAGGAATTAAAAGGGAGGAGGAGACGCTTGCATGTGCTTTGCAATTTTCATTGACTTCAGGATATCGTGATATTGAGAATTCAATGATGTATAGCAAGGAGCCTATCAAGCTTGAGCAAGTGCAGCAGGCACTTAACTCTAGTGATGTGCGGAGGCACATCGAAGGAGACAGAGATGACCGGGCAAGTGGGCTCTTTGTGAGAGGCCGGACTAGCCAATAAGGAAAGAGCAAATCAAAGTACGGATCAAAGTCTCGTGTGAACAAGAAGAATACAGAGTGTTGGGGTTGTGGCAAGAAGGGGCACTTCGAACGAGATTGCCCAATGTCAAAGTCCAAGGAAAAAGCGAGTGCATCTACTGTTGAACAGGTACATGACTTTGATAATGATTATGTACTAACATCGTGTAATAATAATAATTATGGAAACAAATGGGTATTAGACTCTGCTTGTACTCTGCATATGACGTTCCGAAAAGACTGGTTTAGTAGCTATGAGAAAAGTGGAGGAACCGTAGTGATGGGCAATAATGCAACTTGTGCAATAGTTGGCATTGGCTCGGTTCGAGTTCGCTGCCATGATGGAGTCGTGAGGACTATTACACAAGTCCGTCATGTTCCTGATCTGAAGAAGAATTTGATCTCCTTGGGTACTCTGGATGAACAAGGCTACAGGTACCTGATCGAAGCAAGAACTATGAAGGTGACTAAAGGTTCTTTAGTCATGCTAAAAGGCAAGATGGAGAACGGCCTTTAAACATTGGCCGGAAGCACCATTGTTAGCTCTGCAAATGCATCTATAGTGTAGTTATCTAATGATGACAAGGCAAGATTATGGCACATGAGACTGGGTCATATGAGAGCACGTGGACTGGAGATGCTGAGCAATCGTAACCTTTTGGAAGGTGAGAAGATCAGCACACTTGACTTCTGTGAGCATTGCGTTCTAGGGAAGCAGAAGAAGGTCAGCTTCAGCACCGGCAAACACAAGACAAGAGGAGTGCTAGACTACATCCATTCAGATTTATGGGGGTCCCTCTAAACCTCCACCGAAGGGCGGAAAGAGGTATGTTCTCACTTTTATTGATGATTTCTCACGAAAGGTTTGGGTGCATTTTTTGAAGGCAAAAAGTGATGCTTTTGAAGCATTTAAAGAGTGGAAGATTTTGATTGAAAATCAAATGGAGCGGAAAATCTAGTATCTTCGCACAGACAATGGCTTGGAGTTTTGCAATGAAGAGTTTAATGAATTATGCAAGATTCATGGGATCTCAAGACATAGGACTATAAGGCATACCCCAAAGCAGAATGGAGTTGCCGAGAAAATGAATAGAACTCTTCTTGAAAAGGCTCGTTGTATGCTCATACAAGCCAAAATGTCCAAACTGTTTTGGGCAGAAGCAGTTCACACTGTTGCTCATATTGTCAATCGATCTCCAACATCGGCAATTGACTTTAAGACTCCGAATGAGCTATGGTCAGGTGAACCCTCTAACTATTCATACTTACGAATATTTGGGTGTCCAGCTTATTATCACGTTAATGAAGGAAAGCTTGAACCAAGGGCCAAAAAGGCCATAATCGTAGGGTATGTGGATGTAGTAAAAGGGTACAAACCTTGGTGTTTGTCTTTACTCAAATTTATAGTTAGTAGAGATGTCACCTTTGATGAATCCTCTATACTTGATCCCCGTAAAGTTTCCGTGGAGTTTTCAAGAAACAAGAACGACGAGCAGGTGGAGCCTTCGATGGTGCTTGCCAAGGAAAAGGCTCAGGTTAAAGATGAGTCAGAAGATGTAGATCTTGAAGAACTTGCTGTCAATGAACCATACACAATTGCGAAAGGGAGGGAGAATAGGCAGACACGAGAATCGGAACCGAAACGCCTTATAAATCAAGCAAACTTGATTGCATATGCGTTCGTAGCTGCACAAGAAGAGATTAAGGATCTGGAGCCCTCGTCGTATATTGAAGCAACTTCTCGCAAGGATACTGCACAATGGCAGTTAGCCATGACGAAAGAGATGGAGTCTCTACACAAAAATCAGACATGGGTCTTAGTGAAAAGACAAAAGGGGAAGAGGACAGTTGGATGCAAGTGGATCTACAGAAAGAAAGAGGGAATTCCTGAGGTGGAAGATGCTAGGTTTAAGGCGAGATTGGTTGCAAAAGGTTTCAGCCAGAATTGAGTCAATTGACTACAATGAGATTTTCTCTCCAGTCGTGAAGCATAGCTCAATTCGCGTGCTACTAGCATTGGTTGCACAATTTGACTTGGAGCTTCAACAACTTGATGTCAAAACCGCTTTCTTACACGGTGATCTAGAAGAGACAATCTATATGGATAAGCGTGAAGGTTTCTTAGCTGAGGGAAAAGAAGATCACGTATGCCAACTAAAGAAGTCTTTGTATGATTTGAAGCAATCCCCTAGACAGTGGTACAAGAGGTTTGATGCATTCATGACTACACATGAATTCTCAAGGAGTGCATTTGATAGCTGTGTGTATCACAAGAAGATGTCCGGTAACTCAATGATTTATTTATTGTTGTATGTTGATGATATGCTTATTGCTGCTAACAACATTACAGAGATAAATGCTTTGAAGAAGCTGTTGAGTAAGGAATTTGACATGAAGGATTTAGGAGCTGCAAAGAAAATCCTTGGTATGGAGATTTCAAGAGAAGACGGTGGTGTACATCTTTCTCAGAAGAGGTATATTGAAAGGATTCTCGAGAGATTCAATATGCATACGTGCAAGCCTGTAAGTACACCATTAGCTCCTCATTTTAAACTTTCAGAGTTACAAATGCCTCGGTCCGAGGATGAGGTGGAGCATATGTCAAAGATTCCTTACGCCAGTGCAGTTAGTAGCATTATGTATGATATGGTATGCACATGTCCAGATATTGCTCAATATGTAAGTGTGGTAAGTAGATACATGTCCAGCCCAGGAAAGAGGCATTTGGAAGCTGTCAAGTGGATATTGAGATATCTCAAAGGAGCTTCTGATGTTGGTCTGACCTTTCGAACAAGGGTGGAGGTATTTCAATTCTCGGTTATGTGGATTCTGACTATGCAGGAGATCTTAATAGATGAAGGTCTACAGTCGATTGTCGCTTTGTCTATAACAGAAGCAGAATACATGGCAGCAGCTGAGGCGGTGAAGGAAGCTATCTAGTTAAAAGGTTTAGTAGCGGAATTGAGTTTGATTCAGCTGGAATCTACTCTTAGATGTGATAGTCAGGGTGCTATTCATCTAATGAAAAATCAAAGATTTCATGAGCGCACTAAACACATTGATGTCAGATTTCATTTCCTTTGAGATGTTGTTGAAGAGGGAACTATCAAGGTCGTGAAGGTTATCACAGACAATAATGCTGCAGCTATGTTGACCAAGATAGTCTCGCTCGCTAAGTTTGCACACTGCAAAGACTTGGCGGGGGTGTGCATCAACTGATGCAGCTCCGAAGAGAACAGTTGTTAGGTGGAGGTGGTATGTTCAACCATGGTTTGATTCTTCTTGTTTCTTACAACGGGATTGCCCGGTAAGCTTAGAAGTTTTGTCCAGAGTTGTTCACACGCACGCTCGAAACGCAAACCAAGGTGGAGATTGAAAGTGTTGGTTTATGTTTAGTCAATAATGGCATGCTGAAAATGTTGATTTAGGTTTAGTCAACAATAGCATGCCAATTGAAAGAGTTGTTGGAAAGAGTTGGCATGAATGCTAGGAGGAAGCTTCCTCCATTGATGTCACCCATGACATCAAGAGGAGGTAGTTTGATGTCACCAATGAATCAAGAGGAGGTCCTTACCCCTATAAATAGATGCACTCTTTCATTTGTAGAAACCATCCCAAAAACAATACAACATATTGTAGTGAGTAGAGAGTTAAGAGAGAAATTCTCTTAAGTGTAATTGGGAAATCTCCCCTTCCTTTGTAAATAATAGAAAGGCAATTGTTCTCTGGTAGACGTAGGATTATTTTGATCCGAACCATGTTAAATCTAGTGTTCTTTCTTTTACGTTTCCGCTAACAGTAACTATCAGAAAGTTACACTTCTAGTGTAACCAATTACTTATTTAATACAAATATATTACCATTTCAACAAAAAAATCAAATCAGGAGTATTTCTTTTCGTCGCAACTTAAAACATACAATAGCAGAACTTAAAAAGAAACAGTATTGATAACAATGAGTTGACATATATGTCAATGGAAACATACGTACGGTTGAAGTATGTGACTATCTCATCTAAAAGCTTAAGCTGTTAGAGAAAGCACTTTATTTATTTAATTATATCTTCAACACGCCTCCTCACGTGCAGACTTGATTCTTTTTCATGAGCCAAGCACGGGAAAATTCTTTTTGATATTAGGTGGCGGTGAGGGTCGAACCACGACCTATGCCTGCTCTGATACCATGTTGAAGTGTGTGACCATCTCATCTAAAAGCTTAGATTATTATTGAGAGCACACTTTTATTTATTTAATTAGTCTTCAACACGTACCAGACAAAAGCCATTTACTTTTGACGTAACTGCAGTTGATGCTAAAGTCAAAAGAGCTCAAAGTTTGTAAAATCCAATTCGAATATTATTCCAATCAACTCACCTCGCGTGCAGCTTCCATGCTAAGTCTTCTTAGATCTGCATCAGTGCCTGTTACTGTTGACCCTTTGGCAACAACTGCTTTTTTCTTGGAGATTGCATTTGATATTGGTGCCTTAGGAGTGGTGCGGACGTAACTGAACCCTAATCCCCGGCCGGATGGATCACCAACACCAGTAATTTCCAGTCGCTCAATATTTTCTCTATCCTGTAGAAAGAAAGACCAAGTTTCAGGACTAGCCAGGATGTTATGAATTACAGAAAACGTGTACATGTATCTCACAGCACTAACTTAATGAAACAGCAGTGATGCTAAGAATACTTATTGTACTTTTTTTTTATGATCTAATGAATGATCATAAAAAAAGTAGTGATACTAAGAATACTTATTGTATTTGATTTATGATCCAATGAATGATCCTTATACTCTATTGTTGCAACAGAAAGTTCTGAATTATTTAAAGACACCAAAGGCTGCCATGCCAAAGCGTCTCTGATGACAGATAAAAGGTTGAGAAGAACAGAAATGACCACAATGACCAAACACTATATCTGAGATATATTACCATGACATTGAGATATCAGATAACTAATTGGCAATCACCAAACAGTCAAAGTTTGTTGGATTAGGTTCACACACTCCGGAAAGAGACACACAGTTCATCAAAGACTAGATTACAAGATGGATGATGCAAAAATGATCTACCTGGTTTGTACAGGCAACAAAGTTGCTGCTCAAGTTCCAAGGTGTGATTTGAAGCTCCCTTTCAATATGTGATGCAGCAGCTAAAGCAATTGCTTCATCTGGGAGCTGGTTCATTGCAGCTGATAGGCCTGTAGGATGAGTTAGCCGCGTAATACCTAGGCGCTTAAGCCTATAAAGACCAGCTTGCATGCTTTCATATGCACACACCTGAGCCAAAGGACGAGCACGAAACAAAAAGTTTCAGATAAATGGTTGAATAAACAATAACATAGGCAATGTGAAACAGTAAAGGAGGCAATATTGGGGCCAGTAACAGCATAATGAAAAGCATTACTACATTCTGGAAAAAAGACATTTGAACCTAGTCTGCACCGAGGTCAATGACTTTCAGGGGTCACAATCTCTACCCACTTAATTGGATATGAAAATTAAAAGGAGGTGAATTTAAAATTTCTTATTGCAACAGAGTCCAGCATGTTCTCGGTATTTAATAGGAGAGCAGGGAGCAGCATGATTTAGCCTCCTGCTCATACCAAATGTGCTAAAGTGACTCCATAATCGAATGATAAAGCTTTAAGATAGTGTTAAATGTACTCATGTTATTTTGACAAGTGCACGACATCTCTTAACGCACAGTAAAGAATGTTTTTATAACTCTTCTTCATTGTTCTTTTTGGTTGAGGGAGGGGGATATGCGGGGGGGGGGGGGGGGGGGGATGAGAGAGAAACTAAAAACAAGGATCTTTTGAAAGAACTCACACTTTCTGGTGAAACCAGCCTCCTCAGTTCCTCCTCGGATGGAATCCGAAAATTGAACCTCATAACCCATTGGAGCTGTCCATTTGACCTTCTCTGCATCATGTCAGCACCTAAGTTACTTACCACAAACACATAAAGGGAAGGAGCACGTGAAGTTCAACAAAGACGATCCAATAAATTCTGTCCGATTAATGTCTGTACTAAAGTATTTACCCAGGAATCGAAATGTTGCTTCTTAAAGTACCTGCAAATCAGCACAATGTTTGAGCCTTTTCCTAAGAAAGGCCTCTGACAAGCTAGGGAACTGTGCAGACAGCTCATCTGCGCGGATGAAAGGACGTGAACCCCGTTTTTCAATAGCACGAAATTCACGATACATATAGACCAATAATCTGTTCATTATGTATGTCTGAACACCTTTGGATCCGGGAGAGATTACCTCCATATGAGGCTCCTTCAAAGATAACAACGGGAAGGCAGATTAAACAAGGAAATAGATCCACCACATATTCATACACAAGCAACAGATCAGATATTAGTCATAAATTATTCATGATAATCTATCCTATTCTGGAATAAGATTTCAACATAGCTATAACATGCTTGCGTATTAAAGAAACATGATTATCATCCCCAGGTATAAACAACGACATAGCTACAGCATGCTGGCACATTACAGAAGCATGTATTAGCATTCTGCACAAAACAAATCCACAACAGATTAGGATATCAAAATCTAAAGGCCGTAGTGAATTGTCCTCAAAACACTATTGCAAGTTTGCAACTTTAGTTGGAAGTTCATTGAGTTTGTGGCGAGAAGCTGAGAATGTGCGTCAATATACCTCCATGACCAAAAATTAGAAAAATCCAAAGAAAAAAGTTGTTAAACAAAACTAATGAAAAGCAAATTCTACTTCCCCAGGAATAAAAGAAAGGAATAAAGCACATAAGCTTATTAAATTATGTAGCTTCAGATTCCTTTTCCTTCACGAGTTCTGATCATTCAATTTTAGCTTATTTATTTAAGATCTGGACAGCTAAGACCTCATACTCCAACATCTTGGGCCAGGAACAGCAACAATTATTTGGCGTGGATTCTGACACCCATGTCCACCATCTAGCATCATCATTAAAAGATATAATAATGGTGCGTATTTTGCATATGCAACTGTAATCAAAGGTAGATTTCAATCGAATCAATGAAAAGATCAGGCACATGAGACATCACGAGAACTTCTAATTCTTAAGCATTAAGCTACCAGATCTTGCAAACCAAGTTGAATGCTTCAAAGAGAATGCATGTGGACAATGCAATAATATGAGAAAATCAAAGGCATCCCTTTCACAGGGGACCAACTCATATCCTTCCGAATTTCAAAACTCAGGCTTATCATGCAACAGCTCATTGTTTCAGGTTCCAAACTGGCAAAATTAACATGAATCAGAAATTTTCATGATGCCATGGTTCAAAATGATGTGGACTAAAACAATCGATATTTTAGAAATAAGTTCATCAGAAAATAGTATGTTCTACCCATTTCACTTATACGAACCTATTTCCTTTTTAGTCGATGCCAAAAAGAATGCTCTCTTTCCATATTTGGAAACAATTTACCTTTATGCAATGATTTATAGCCACACAAAATATATGTGCCTCATTTTACACAAGTTCAAAAGTCTCTCTTTTTTCTTGAATTCCGAACCAGTCATTCATACAAATTGAAACAGGCGGAGTATAAAATTTGCATAGTGCAATCAAGATAGTACTTAAATGAGAGAAGGTAAGGATAGTAGATAACCTGTTGCCCCACGACATCAATCCTGTCTATCCGCCTTATGGACAGCTTACCCTTTGCTGAGCGAACCAACAAATAATCAGTTGATGAGACCTTCTGCTGAAAAATTGGTGCCCTGTACATATTTGTTTCGAGAGATGACTGGCTACAACCAGGTTTTATATCCCCAAGGAAGGGGGATTTATCAGCAGGATCAAGTATGAGCACACTCCCCAATCCAGTATTTTCGTTGCGCATCAAGGTGCCCTTTTGATCATTTGGAGATGATTTTTGGTAATAAGTACACAATCTTGCACCCATTCCAGCATTTCCAAGGAGCAAAGGTCTCTCCTCACAGTATCTGCAAGTAGAGAAGCAGAGACAAGTGTTGAGGCAGACCAAGCATACACATCATAAAGTTGTATAAACATGAAAAGAAGTAACGAAATACTTTTTTTAAATATTTCTTTAGTCACAAGGTTTCACTAGAAACATAACAAGAGGTAACGAAAATATGTACCATGTGGTTGCATAGAGTGCTTCGTTATAAAATTATCCAATTGTTATACAAAAGGGATATACTCCTCACACCTAAAATTTAGATGGAAAAAAAATCTTCATTCATCAATAACACCAAGGTAGTCATAGAAATAAGTATGAATGTTATATGTAGTGCTCCTCCATCAAATCTATCCAACTGCTATAAAAAAGGGTATCTGCTCCTCACAGGCTCACACCAAAAACATAGATAAAACGAGAATGATCTTTTAATGCTTCATCCATCAAGTTCTATCCAGGTAGCATTTGAGATGCGATTTGCACAACTCACACAGAAAACAAATGGCTTCAGTTACAGCTCAGAAATTAAAATTCTTCAGGTTCCTCTTTGGCTATTTTAAAGTTCCATTACAACAAAAAACAAGAAAAAGCACTTCAAAAATTGCACACAAATAAACTACTTATATGCAAAACAGATCTCCACTTGATCAACACAATAGACCTATTCAAATTGTCATAAATCACTATAAGCAAAGGTATATTATTCATCTATCATGACAGCTAGAGAGTAATACAAAAGTTCTCCTCCATTTGAAACGTGGGGAAACTAACAATCCCATCAGATCATCCTTACCATTGACAAAATTAAAATTACAAAAGTTCGATGATGATGATAATCAGACAAAATCTGTTCTTTTTTTAATTGTTGAACGAGAAATCCCAAGGATCAGCTAACAAACGGTTCAAAACTTGGTGATAATGGGTCAGTTCCTCTACCCTTATCCACTTAAATGCCGGGTTTTTCCCGCTACAAGGTTCGAACTCGTGATGTGCACCTATTCTACTCATCATGCGCTGCACTTTTACCACTACACCGAAGCCCCGGCCCCGGACAAAATCAGTTATTCAACCTCGCATTCTGATCTCCTCGTGAAAGTGTTGGTTTATGTTTAGTCAACAATGGCATGCAGAAAATGTTGGTTTAGATTTAGTCAACAATGGCATACCAATTGAAAGAGTTGGTGGAAAGAGTTAGCATGAATGTTAGGAGGAAGCTTCCTCCTTTGATGTCACCCATGACATCAAGAGGAGGAAGTTTGATGTCACCAATGACATCAAGAGTAGGTCCTTACCCCTATAAATAGATGCACTCTTTCATTTGTAGAAACCATCCCAAAAACAATACAATATATTGTTGTGAGTAGAGAGTTAAAAGAGAAATTCTCTTAAGTGTAATTGGGAAATCTCCTCTTCCTTTGTAAATAATAGTAAGGCAATTGTTCTCGGGTGGACGTAGGATTATTTTGATCCGAACCACGTTAAATCTTGTGTTCTTTCTTTTACGTTTCCGCTAACAATTGGTATAAGAGCGACATGATTCATAACGATCCAAGGAGGAAGAACAAGCAAAGATGAGTTCCATGAAGTTTGAAATTGATAGATTCAATGGACGCAACAACTTCAACATCTGGAAGATCCAGATGATGGCGTTACTACGGAGGGAAGGTTCAATCCATGCTATTGACGGAAAGTATCCTAAGGATATATCGGCTCCCGACATGGAGAAGATTGAAGGGGATGCATTGAGTGCAATCCAACTATCTCTTGCACCTAACGTGCTTTGTGAAGTGAGTACAGGTACCAAAGAGACGGCCAAACAGTTATGGGAAAAGCTAGAAGGGCTATACCAAGACCGATCAGTGATAACAAGGATGTTGTTACAACGGCGTCTTCACACATTTAAAATGAGGTCAGGTACTTCGTTACAAGATCATTTAGATGCGTTCAATAAACTTGTCATGGACTTACATATTGCAGGAATTAAAAGGGAGGAGGAGACGCTTTGCTATTTTCATTGACTTCAGGATATCGTGATATTGAGAATTCAATGATGTATAGCAAGGAGCCTATCAAGCTTGAGCAAGTGCGGCAAGCACTTAACTCTAGTGATGTGCGGAGACACATCGAAGGAGACAGAGATGACCAAGCAAGTGGGCTCTTTGTGAGAGGCCGGACTAGCCAACAAGGAAAGAGCAAATCAAAGTACAGATCAAAGTCTCGTGTGAACAAGAAGAATACAGAGTGTTGGGGTTGTGGCAAGAAGGGGCACTTCGAACGAGATTGCCCAATGTCAAAGTCCAAAGAAAAAGCGAGTGCATCTACGGTTGAACAAGTACATGATTTTGATAATGATTATGTACTAACAACATCGTGTAATAATAGTAATTATGGAAACAAATGGGTGTTAGACTCTGCTTGTACTCTGCATATGACGTTCCGAAAAGACTGGTTTAGCGGCTATGAGAAAAGTGGAGGAACCGTAGTAATGGGCAATAATGCAACTTGTGCAATAGTTGGCATTGGCTCGGTTCTAGTTCGCTGCCATGATGGAGTCGTGAGGACTATTACACGAGTCGTAAGGACTATTGCACAAGTCCATCATGTTCTCTGGATGAACAAGGCTACATGTATACGAGCGAAGCAAGAACTATGAAGGTGACTAAAGGTTCTTTAGTCATGCTGGAGAACGGCCTTTACACATTGGCTGGAAGCACCATTGTTGGTTCTGCAAATGCATCTACAGTGCAGTTATCTAATGTTGACAAGGCAAGATTATGGCACATGAGACTGGGTCATATGAGCGCACGTGGACTGGAGATGCTGAGCAACCGTAACCTTTTGGAAGGTGAGAAGATCAGCACACTTGACTTCTGTGAGCACTGCGTTCCAGGGAAGCAGAAGAAGGTTAGCTTCAGCACTGGCAAACACAAGACAAGAGGAGTGTTAGACTACATCCATTCAGATTTATGGGGTCCCTCTAAACTTCCATCGAAGGGCGGAAAGAGGTATCTTCTCACTTTTATTGATGATTTCTCACGAAAGGTTTGGGTGTATTTTTTTAAGGCAAAAAGTAATGCTTTTGAAGCATTTAAAGAGTGGAAGATTTTGGTTGAAAATCAAATGGAGCGGAAAATCAAGTATCTTCGCACAGACAATGGCTTGGAGTTTTGCAATGAAGAGTTTAATGAATTATGCAAGATTCATGGGATCTCAAGACATAGGACTGTCAGGCATACCCCACAGCAGAATGGAGTTGCCGAGAGAATGAACAGAACTCTTCTTGAAATGGCTCGTTGTATGCTCATACAAGCCAAAATGTCCAAAATATTTTGGGATGAAGCAGTTCACACTGCTGTTCACATTGTCAATCGATCTCCAGCATCGGCGATTGACTTTAAGACTCCGAATGAGGTATGGTCAGGTGAACCCTCTAACTATTCATACTTACGAGTATTTGGGTGTCCAACTTATTATCACGTTAATGAAGGAAAGCTTGAACCAAGGGCTAAGAAGGCCATATTCGTAGGGTATGTGGATGGAGTAAAAGGGTACAAACTTTGGTGTTTTTCTTTACTCAAATTTATAGTTAGTAGAGATGTCACCTTTGATGAATCCTCTATACTTGATCCCCGTAAAGTTTCAGTGGAGTTTTCAGGAAACAAGAACAAGCAGGTGGAGCCTCCGGTGGAGCTTGCCAAGGAAAAGGATCAAGAGACTCAGGTTAAAGATGAGTCAGACGATGTAGATCTTGAAGAACTTGTTGTCAATGAACCATACACTATTGCGAAGGAAAGGGAGAAGAGGCAGACACGAGAACCGGAACGCCTTATAAATCAAGCATACTTGATTGCATATGCGTTCGTAGCTGCACAAGAAGAGATTAAGTATCTGGAGCCCTCCTCGTATATTGAAGCAACTTCTTGCAAGGATGCTGCACAATGGCGATTAGCCATGACGGAAGAGATGGAGTCTCTTCACAAGAATCAGACATGGGTCTTAGTGAGAAAACAAAAGGGGAAGAGGACAGTTGGATGCAAGTGGATCTACAGAAAGAAAGAGGGAATTCCTAAAGTGGAAGATGCTAGGTTTAAGGCGAGATTGGTTGCAAAAGGTTTTAGCCAGAAGGAGGGAATTGAGTCAATTGACTACAATGAGATTTTCTCTCCAGTCGTGAAGCATAGCTCAATTCGCGTGCTACTAGCATTGGTTGCACAATTTGACTTGGAGCTTCAACAACTTGATGTCAAAACCGCTTTCTTACACGGTGATCTAGAAGAGACAATCTATATGGATCAGCCTGAAGGTTTCTTAGCTGAAGGAAAAGAAATTCCTAGCGGCCAACTAAAGAAGTCTTTGTATGGTTTGAAGCAATCCCCAAGACAGTGGTACAAAAGGTTTGATGCATTCATGACTACACATGAATTCTCAAGGAGTGCATTTGATAGCTGTGTGTATCACAAGAAGATGTCTGGTAACTCAATGATTTATTTATTGTTGTATGTTGATGATATGCTTATTGCTGCTAACAACATTACAAAGATAAATGCTTTGAAGAAACTGTTGAGTAAGGAATTTGACATGAAGGATTTAGGAGTTGCAAAGAAAATCCTTGGTATGGAGATTTCAAGAGAAGACAGTGTTGTACATCTTTCTCAGAAGAGGTATATTGAAAGGATTCTCGAGAGATTCAATATGCATGCGTGCAAGCCTGTAAGTACACCATTAGCTCCTCATTTTAAACTTTCAGAGTTACAAATGCCTCAATCCGAGGATGAGGTGGAGCATATGTCAAAGATTCCTTATGCTAGTGCAGTTGGTAGCATTATGTATGCTATGGTATGCACACGCCCAGATATTGCTCAATCTGTAAGTGTGGTAAGTAGATACATGTCCAGCCCAGGAAAGAGGCATTGGGAAGCTGTCAAGTGGATATTGAGATATCTCAAAGGAGCTTCTAATGTTGGTCTGACCTTTCGAAAAAAGGGTGGAGGTATTTCAATTCTCGGTTACGTGGATTCTAACTATGCAGGAGATCTTGATAGAAGAAGGTCCAGATACATCTTTACCCTCGTTGGCAGCGCCGTTAGTTGGAAGTCGAGTCTACAGTCGATTGTCGCTTTGTCTACGACAGAAGCAGAATACATGGCAGCAGCTAAGGCGGTGAAGGAAGCTATCTAGTTAAAAGATTTAGTAGCAGAATTGAGTTTGGTTCAGCTGGAATCAACTCTTAGATATGATAGTCCGAGTGCTATTCATCTAATGAAAAATCAAAGATTTCATGAGCGCACTAAACACATTGATGTCAGATTTCATTTCCTTTCGAGATGTTGTTCAAGAGGGAACTATCAAGGTCGTGAAGGTTATCACAGACGATAATGCTGCAGATATGTTGACCCAGATAGTCCCGCTCGCTAAGTTTGCACACCGCAAAGACTTGGCGGGGGTGTGCATCAACTGATGCAACTCCGAAGAGAACAGTTGTTAGGTGGAGGTAGTATGTTCAACCATGGTTTGATTCTTCTTGTTTCTTACAACGGGATTGCCCAGTAAGCTTAGAAGTTTTGGCCATAGTTGTTCACACGCACGCTCGAAACGCAAACCAAGGTGGAGATTGAAAGTGTTGGTTTATATTTAGTCAACAATGGCATGCTGAAAATGTTGGTTTAGATTTAGTCAACAATGGCATGTCAATTGAAAGAGTTGGTGGAAAGAGTTGGCATGAATGTTAGAAGGAAGCTTCCTCCTTTGATGTCACCCATGACATCAAGAGGAGGTAGTTTGATGTCACCAATGACATCAAGAGGAGGTCCTTACCCTATAAATAGATGCACTCTTTCATTTGTAGAAACCATCCCAAAAACAATACAATATATTGTTGTGAGTAGAGAGGTAAGAGAGAAATTCTCTTAAGTGTAATTGGGAAATCTCCCCTTCCTTTGTAAATAATAGTAAGGCAATTGTTCTCTGGTGGACGTAGGATTATTTTGATCCGAACCACGTTAAATCTTGTGTTCTTTCTTTTACGTTTCCGCTAACACCTCGATATGACCATCTTCCCTAATCAAATACCAGCAAAATTGTTCCTTACATTGGTCTTACAAGTTATGCTGTTGGTACAATGATAATGCCCTACAAGAACTCCTGACATAGCACTGGCACCTGGATAAAGTTAATTTCTAACAACAATCTTATTCACAACCGTCATCCTCTTATTTAAATATCCATATATTTAAATAAATAATACTCCTTCCGTTCCCTCTTAAATGACACTCTTATCACTTCATTATATCATATGTTGGAACCAGCATCAACTTTTCTTGTTATTTCTTTTATCTAATGTGTGAGAAGGCACGGGAGACAATTTGATATATTGATATATTGCGTGTTCAATACAATACAAGAGGTCCTTATTTATAGTTATACTATACAAGGACATTCTACTCCTATTCCAATGTGGGACAAGACTACATATCTAACACTCCACCTCAAGCCGGTGTATACACATCATATGTACCGAGCTTTTACACATGTAACTAATACGAGAACCAGTAAGAGACTTAGTGAAAATATCTGCTAGTTGATCATTCGACTTTACAAACTTTGTAACAATATCTCCTGAAAGTATCTTTTCCCTGACAAAGTGACAGTCGATCTCAATGTGTTTAGTCCTCTCATGGAACACCGGATTTGACGCAAAATGAAGAGCAACTTGGTTATCACACACTAGTTCCATCCTACTGATTTCTCCGAACTTTAACTCCTTGAGCAACTGCTTGACCCAAACTAACTCACACGATTGCCATAGCCATGGCCCGATATTCTGCTTCGGTGCTAGATCGAGCAACTACATTTTGTTTCTTGCTCTTCCACGAGACCAAATTACCTCCTACTAGAACACAATATCCAGATGTAGGTCGTCTATCAGAAGGTGATCCAGCCCAATCAGCATCTGTGTACCCAACAATCTGCTCGTGGCCTCGAGCCTCGAATAGTAATCCTTTGCCTGGAGCTGACTTTATATACCGAAGAATACGAACAACTGCATCCCAGTGACTATCACACGGAGAATCCATAAACTGACTTACAACACTCACCGGAAAAGAAATGTCAGGTCTAGTCACTGTGAGGTAATTCAATTTTCCAACCAACCTCCTATATCTCGCAGGGTCTCTAAGGCCTCATTTGTTTGCACTTAATGGAGGTCTGAATCTTAATCATTCAGATCTCAGACATTAAGTGCGTTTGTTTTTAAAATCTGAATCTTAATTATACAGGTCTTAATCATTAAGTGTGTTTTTTTTACTTCACAGCCACTTATTAATGGGTATGAATAGGTCTAGATGATTAAGATCCAATAATAGAGACTTAATTTCATTAAGATGCTTTCACATATTCATTATTAACTGCCGCCACCGCCTACCATTATCAATTACCACCATGCTACCACTCCCACCACCATCACCACCGTGCCACCATCATCATCAACCATAGCCGTCACATTATCAACCATCACCATCCACTATCCCCACCACTCCGACCACCATCATTCTCGCCACAATCAACACTCATCCACCTCAACTACCACAACAGACCACCCATCACCATTAACAACCACAATCTATATTGTCCATCTTATAACCTACAACCACCCACCCACCACGTTCCTCAGTCACAACTATTACCACCACCCGCCATTATTAACTATCACCACCCACCACCAGCATCCCCAATCATAATCGTCACCATTACCAATCACTACTAGCTACTAGCATGAACCACCATCATCAACCAAAACTACCACCAACCACCGCCTCTAGTTGACATTCACCCCTTATCCATAACCACCAACTATCATATTTTAAAAAGCTATATATTTTATTCATAGAATATTAGATTAATTAGTATTTCATTTGAATTTTATGTTTATTAATTTTCAAATAAAGATAAATTTTATACATTCAGATGTTAAAAATCAAATAGTCTTAATTATTTCTATTCAGATCTTAATACACATCTTAATATATTCAGATGTGTATTCAGATTCAGATGTCTTAATCTTAATACACATCTTGATATTCACATATATAATTAGATTCAAACGTCTTAATATTAAAAAAAACAAATGAGGCCTAAAAGGCTCCCCTGTCCAAGTAAAAGCTTGGCATTCGAATCCATAGGAGAGTTAATAGGTCTGCAACCCATCATTCCAGTCTCCTCAAGAATGTCTAAGGCATACTTCCCCTGTGAAATAACAATACCTGAGCTAGACTGAGCGACTTCAATACCTAGAAAATACTTCAATCTGCCCAAATCCTTAGTTTGGAAGTGCTGAAAGAGATGTTGCTTCAGATTAGTAATACAATCGTGATCGTTGCCAGTAATAACAATATCATCAACATAAACTACCAAATAAATACACAGATTTGGAGCAGAATGTCGATAAAACACGGTGTGTTCAGCCTCACTACGAGTCATGCCGAACTCCTGAATAATTGTGCTAAACTTACCAAACCAGGCTTGAGGGGACCGTTTCAAACCATATAGTGACATGCGTAATCTGCATACACAACCACTAAATTCCCCACGAGCAACAAAACCAGGTGGTTGCTCCATATAAAGTTCCTCGTCAAGATCACCGTGGAGAAAGGCATTCTTAATGTCTAACTGATAAAGAGGCCAATGATGTACAACAGTCATGGACAAAAGACGAACAGATGCTACTTTAGCCACGGAAGAGAAAGTATCACTATAATCAAGCCCAAAAATCTGAGTATATCCCTTTGCAACAAGACGAGCCTTAAGCCGATCAACCTGGCCATCCGGTCTGACTTTGGCTACATAAACCCAACGACAACCAACAGTAGACTTACCTGCAGAAAGAGGAACAAGCTCCCAAGTGCCACTTGCATGTAAAGCAGACATCTCGTCAATCATAGCCTGTCGCCACCCAGGATGAGATAGTGCCTCACCTGTAGACTTAGGAATAGAAACAGTGGACAATGAAGATATAAAAGCATAATAAGGTGACGACAGATGATGATAACTTAGACCAACATAGTGGGGATTAGGATTAAGTGTGGACCGTACACCTTTGCGAAGTGCAATTGATTGATTAAGAGGAGAAAAGTCCGTAGTAGGTGCAGAATCTGATGCAGGACGTGAATCACCTCGGCGTGATGCTGGATGTGGACGGCGATGATAAGTCAATAGTGGCGGAGCTGCAGAAGGTTGAACTTGAGGTAGACTCGGAATTGGACCCGGAGCTATAAATGGTGGAACGGGAGTCATAGGTGGTGGAGCCGGAGATGTAGAGGAAGATGGATGGGAGATAGTGATTGAATCTCCAAAAGAAGGGACCTGTAGTTCCTCAGAAATATCTAAGTGATTATCTGAACCTGTGAAGTATGATTGGGTTTCAAAGAAGGAATTGCTGAGCAAACACTGTTTACAGGAGGAAAACAGAACATTGTTTTGCACCGAAAAACACTGTTCACTCCAGAAATACTGTAGCTCTCGGATTATTAATGTAGTAGCCGGAAATAATTAAAAATGGTCGGAATGAAATAAAAACAGTAGGGGTAGGATCGGAATTAACAGAGGACCCAACTGTTCTGAAGGAACTTTTCCAAAAAATGGCTAGAAGTCCACTTTTGAAAATACTATTCATGCCGGAAAAATATAGAAGTGGTCGGAATTTGGTTTAACCTGGATGGGTAGGCTCGGAATTGGACCTGGAGCTATAGATGGTGGAACGAGAGCTATAGGTGGTGGAGCCGGAGATGTAGAGGAAGATGGATGGGAGATAGTGACTGAATCTCCAAAAGAAGGGACGGGTAGTACCTCAGAAATATCTAAGTGATTATATGAACCTGTGAAGTATGATTGGGTTTCAGAGAGGGAATCGTTGAGAAAACACTGTTTACAGCACGAAAACAGAACATTGTTTTGCACCGAAAAACACTGTTCACTCCAGAAATACTGTAGCTCTCGGATTATTACTATAGAAGCCGGAAGTAATTCAAGGTGGTCGGAATAAAATAAAAAAGGTAGGCGTAGGATCAGAATTAACAGACAACTCAACTGTTCTGAAGGAACTTTTTCAAAAAATGGTTGGAAGTCCACTTTTGAAATCACTATTCATGCCAGAAAAATATAAAAGTGGTCGAAATTTGGTGTAACCTAGATGGGTAGGCTCGGAATTGCAAGGGGAACAACTGTTCTGAAGAGTCATCGTAAAAAATGGCCGGAAGGTGGCCCACACGATGTCAAAACTTCGCCGGATAATTTTCTTCGGACAACTACAATATCTGCGGAGATTTTCATTGGGGTCAGTGACTACTCTTGTGGTAGTGTTGGATTTTTTTACGCAACACTGACAGAGACAAGGTAGACACAAAACAACTTTGAAAGTCGCCGGAAAAAAAAGGGTTCCGGTGACTGATTTTACTTCCCGGAATCGCTGGAATTTATGCACAGCGATAAATCTCTCACGATAGCTCTGATACCATGTGAGAAGACACGGGAGAAGATATGATATATTGATATATTGTATGTTCAATACAATACAAGAGGTCCTTATTTATAGCTATACTATACAAGGACATTCTACTCCTATTCCAATGTGGGACAAGACTACACATCTAACATAATGCAAAGTATCGATATTTCCAAATAAAGAAAACTCCTATTCCCTTTTTAATGGAACTCTTTCCTATTTAGTCTGTTCCAAAAAGAATAACACCTTTCTATATTTAGAAACTTATTAAATTTGAACTTCATGTTTTTCCATTAGTGTCATACACTTATAGCCATAGAAATATCATGGCATGTTTTAGACCACAAGTCCTAACGATACTTGTGCAAATCTTCCTTAAAACATTCACATGACCGACACCTATCCAATTTTAGGGAAACAGTAATAATGGACAATGAGGGTACCACATCTCTAAGAGTCTGTACACCGCAAAGAAAATGAAAACTAAAGCTTATTAAAAGAAAATGAGAGAGAATATGCCTAGCATTCACAAGCCATGCAACTGTAGACAGCCTTAACTCTCTATCGGTAGACCACTCTTTCCTTGAAACTCTACCTCTCATGTTTTCCATAACGAACTTAACGATCATGCTGAAGGTAAGATTCAGGCTTCACCAAAGCAAACCAAAGTCTATCACAGATAACTCGGAGTAGCATATATAAAATTAGCGGATAAAGAATTACAGGTCTGAACTACTCAGACTCATCCCTTAACAGCCAACAACCAGCACAAATAGATTATCCTAGGGGTAACAGTTTCAATATTTTTGAAATACAGATGGTTGTGGAAACAACCTGTCATTGTGTCAGTATCCGTGTCACAAATTACTTTTCAAGAGGACTGTGCCCCATGCAACTGCAATTCATTGGTCAACTGAATGCCACAAAGCTATACAGAACTACCAAAAGGTGGAGCATTCACTAACGGAGAAAAACTACTTCCAACTTAACAGGCACAGGGCATTTATCAATACTGAGCATGAAAAACCGAAACAAAATGCCATCAGAATATAAATAGAAAATGCACAATAAAAATCTTTGGGTTAACTTACTCCATTAGGAAAACATGGCCATCTTTCACGGAAAGATCAGATTTTTTCTTAAACGCCCCAGGAGGACGCATGGACTTGTTCTCACCAGGAAGCTTTTGTGCCCTATGCAACAAATTTATCCTGGTACGAACAAGATGCAGCACAGAGTTAGGTGGTACATTCTGCGCAGAAAGAGATTTATCATCTTCAAGCTCCTTCCCGCAATAAATTATCTTCACTGGCTCAGACAGTTTGAAATCTTTAAACAAATTACATGGTGAAAGTTAGTAATAGTTGGGACATCAAGGTAATAAATAGATATAATACAAGTGAAGGTTAGGAACTAAAAGGACAGAAAAATTACATACCAAGCTTCTTGGACGCCTTTGACTTAAGGGAAGAAATGGTCTCCTCTGCTGCCACATGAAGTTTACTTCCTTTGCCACCCAAGCTCTTCAATATGATTTTCATCGGCCCGTGTGTAGGCAACTTTCTCTGTTCCTTAAGTACCACCTCATTATCATGGGGATGCCATAAAGCTCTTGGCCGATGAAAATTCGCTATGTCTTTACTGCAACAAGGAGTATAAATCACATAAACAAACAATAAAAAAGAAGCGATCAACCAATACATAAGATAAATCCGAGAGAACACACATCTAAATCTTATTAAAAGAGGTGATTAGGTAGATATAACATATCTTTACTGCAAAGAGGAGTATAAATCACATAAACAAACATTAAAATAGAAGCAATCAACCAATACATATGATAAATCCGAGAGAAGACACTTAGATCTTATTAAAAGAGGTGATTAGGTAGATCTAACATGGCACTTATGTCCATAAGGACTGATGCAAGGACAAACTTTTTTTTGCCTTCGGGTTGCCTAAGCCAACTGATAAATACACGCCAAATTTGTTCCTTGAACTGCAAAAGCTAAGTTACCTCTGTCTACACAAGTACACAAGCAGAGAACAATTAGAGTGAAAGATTTTGTGTGAGGTAATAGCTAGTTAGAGAGAGAAGCTCTTCCATATCTCTAGACGTTCGTCCAAACAATCTCCCAGAGTACATCTGGCGTGTGAAGAATCTGAGTGTCCAACCCCAAATCTTAAGGCAATGGCCCCTTTGAAAACCCTCACACAACCATGAGGGACAAGTATATTCTCTAATACCTCTCACACGTGTATAAACTGGTTCTTGAGTTTGCACGTGGACTGAATGATCTTTATTTTTTTGGTTTAGATAAAGAAAGTGGTGGCTAGACAATAGTGGGCCTGAAACAGAGGGAAAGACAGTAGGCTCAACAAGATATTGAGTGAGCCTAGAGCAATGCCTATGCTGATTTAAGAGAGAGAAGTCCACCGCAACTCCATGTGTCAAGTTGAGAGAGAGAAGCCCATAGTGATAAAACATGAGAAGAGAACGCTGTTTTGACACAGGCTCACCATACTTTGGCTCCGATGCCATGTGAAAGAACCTGAGCATCCAACCCAAAACCTTAAGGTAACGGGGGAGCGACCCGGATATTATAAACCCCTCGGAGACCCTTTTACAACCAATGAGAGTCAAGTGTATTCTCTAACACGGTGAACTGAGATCTACAGAGTCGGGCTCAATCAAAGCAAAGAGGGGTCGAAGGAGAGAAAAATGTATTCAAACTCAACTCAACACTGTTTGTCAATTTAATCTGCCTTCATTGCAATCTTCAACCCTCACCCTTTAACATCACCAAAAAAGCTCAAATCACTAACAATTTTGCTAGCAAGTAACTATCACAAAGAAGAGGCACTTGTGGAGCCTATAAGCCACTAATGTGTGTTCACTGGCACGTAGGATGACTGTCCTTCTAGCACGATTACATCATACAAAATAAGAGCCTTCCCATCTCATTACCTTTCTCAAAATCTTATCAAAGGATGTTATAGCTCTAAGAAATTGAGATTACTGAAATAAACTAGGAGCTCAGGAGAGTGCGAAATTTTCTTTTCTTAGACACACTGGGACGTGGAAGCATGGTGATCCTGGTCATGGACAACAGGTACTGGAGAATGACATCAGAAGGTGAAAAGATCCTTCATGCCTACTTTATAAATGTTACGAAAACGGAGTTTGGACATAACTCAACCCCAAAAAGCTAGCTGATGAGGTCTGGGTTGCCCAAGAGCATGTAAGGAGACAAGTCATTCCTTCAACCAACATGGACACTCTAGCAAGTAACTATCACAAGAAGAGGCACTTGTGGAGCCTATAAGCCACTAATGTGTGTTCACTGGCACGTAGGATGACTGTCCTTCTAGCACGATTACATCATACAAAATAAGAGCCTTCCCATCTCATTACCTTTCTCAAAATCTTATCAAAGGATGTTATAGCTCTAAGAAATTGAGATTACTGAAATAAACTAGGAGCTCAGGAGAGTGCGAAATTGTTAGTTAGAACAGGTTGTTAAAGTTAGAACATGCTATTAAAGTTAGAACAGGCTGTTAAAGTTAGAACAGCCTGTTAGCATGCTGTCAACAACTCAGATTTATTTGTTTATGATCCTAGCTGGTTGCTACCTACTTGTATATATTCCCTTGAAATGAATGAAGAAAATAAGCTGTGCATTTAATCAAATAACAAGTCTGCAGTAGCTAAAACTTACATGGCATCAGAGCCTATTTTTTAGATCCAATTAATGGTAAAATCTGCCAACATTGGGCAAGATTCATCAGATTCTGAGGGGGAGGGTACTGAGAGTTTAGAAACAATTACTGGGAGTACTACTAGTGTCCCTTCAGTCATCAAAATGAGCAGTAACAGCAGTGATTCTAATAATACTTCCATTCTTCCAATATCACATAGGTTGAATGGGAAGAATTATTTAGAATGGGCTCAATCTGTTAAGCTTGCTATTGCTGGCAGAGGTAAGCTAGGTTATATAAATGGTGGTGAGGCAAAACCTAATATAGAAGATCCCAAATTCATCACTTGGGAATCAACAAACTGCCTAGTTACATCCTGGCTCCTAAACTCAATGGAGCCTTCTATTGGAAGGCCATATTTGTTCCTACCCACTGCAAGAGATGTTTGGGTAGCTGTCAAAGAAACATATTCAGATCTGGAAAATGCTTCTCAGATCTTTGAGCTTAAAAACAAGCTCTGGAACAACAAGCAAGAAGAAAAGGAGGTCACCATCTTTTACAACGAGATGGTTTCCATGTGGCAAGAACTGGAACAATGTTATACTCTTGAGTGGAATTGCACTAAAGACAGTGTACAAGCTAAGAAACAAGAAGAAGATGAGAGAATCTACTTGTTCTTAGCTGGCCTGAATAAAGAGTATGATGAATGTAGATCCAGAATCTTGGGAAAGAAGCCATTGCCACCTTTAAGAGAAACATTCTCAGAGGTAAGGAGGGAAGAATCAAGGAGAAGAGTGATGCTTCAAGACGCTGCGGGTGAAGGATCAAAGGGCCTGGAATCATCAGCCCTTGTGGTTGAAAACAGAGAAGAAAAGAACAAGCCTTGGTGTGAAGTTTGCAAAAAATACTGGCATACTAAGGACACTTGCCGGGAAATCCATGGGAAACCAGCAAATTGGAAGAAGAAGAACACCAAGGAAAGAAAGGGAGGAAGGGCCTATTTAACATTAAATACAGAGGATCAGTCTCAAGCATCTTCAGAACTGAATCTCTTCACTAAGGATCAGATAGAGTTTTTGCAGCAACTCCTCAAACAAACAGGTCAAAATAGTAACCCTAGGTGTTCTTTTGCCCAAAAAGGTAATATACATATACCCTCAGCCTATGTTAGTATAGAAAAAATGAAGGATGACTCTTGGATTATAGATTCAGGTGCTAGTGACCACATGACAGGAGATTCAAAATTTTTTTTTACCTATAAACCATCTGCAGGCAATCAGAAAATTAGGATTGCTCTGATGGCACTTTTTCAGCCATAGCAGGGAAAGGAACCGTTAAGCTAACACCTCTCATAACCCTTGAAAATGTTCTACATGTACCTAAACTATCCTGCAATCTGATATCAGTTTCTAAGCTTAACCAGAATCTGAATTGTAAGACTATATTTAACTCAAATTCTTGTGTATTTCGGGACAAGGGCTCGGGGAAGATGATTGGCAATGCTGAAGAAGTTGGAGGTCTCTTTCTCTTGGAAAACAGTACACCTTTAAAATTTGTATGCTTTCAAACCAACCTTGTTAGGAATAAACTTATGTTGTGGCATTTCAGATTAGGACACCCTAATTTTCATTATCTGAAGTTATTGTTTCCTAAGTTTTTTATCAATGAAAATCCTTCTTTGTTAAAATGTGAATTTTGTGAATTGGCTAAGCATAAGAGAAGTAGCTTCCCTGCTAAGACATATACTGCCACTAAACCTTTCAACTTAATTCACAATGATGTATGGGGTAAAATTGAAACCACTTCAAATAAAAAATGGTTTGTCAGTTTTATAGATGATCACACGAGATTAACTTGGGTTTACCTAATGCAAGAAAAGGGGGAAGTAAAATGGATCTTTGAAAAGTTTTATAAAATGATTGAAACTCAGGTTCAATGAAAAGATAAAAATTTTCCGAAGTGACAATGGAAAAGAATTCTTCAATAAGGTCTTAGGAAGCTTCTTTGTAAACAAAGGGATTGTTCATCAAAGTTCATGTGTTGATACTCCTCAACAAAGTGGGGTAGCTGAGAGAAAAAACAGACACTTACTAGAGGTTACTAGAGCCTTGTTGTTTACAGGTGGATGTCCTAAAATTCTGTGGGGAGAGGCTGTTTTAACAGCCCTTCTAAGGTTGTAGGCTTCAAAACACCCGTGCAAGTATTCCTAGAACAATTCCCTACTACTAAGCTCATCCATAACCTACCTTTGAGAGTGTTTGGATGTGTAGCATTTGCTCATATTCATGATCACAATAGAAACAAACTTGATCCTAGAGCACAAAAATGTGTCTTCATAGGATATGCCCCAACTCAGAAAGGTTTTAAACTCTATAATCCTAAAACTAGGAAAATTATCATAACCTTAGATGCTACTTTTAATGAAGATGAGATGTTCTATGGCACTGGTCTTCAGGGGGAGAATTGCTATGAAGACCTAGATCTAGATTGGTCTAAAAAGTCTGAATCTGACTCTCAGAGTTTAATCCCTAATATACAAGAAATAACGCAGGTTCCTAGTAACACTGAAATCATGACTGAAACTATATCTGAAAATGGTGATGTTTTAAGCAATCAAATAAAACCATTGAAGGTGTACTCTAGAAGGGAGAAAGAGACGACAAATTCACTTCTCAACAATCATCTTCTCCAGCCATTGTGCCTCAAACACCAGGTAATTCTGAATTAAATATTGTTTCAGATTTAGAATTCGAACCTAATGATCTAGATATTCCTATTGCTCTAAGAAAAAGTGTTAGAAAATGTACACAGACACCATTATATCCTTTGTCTAACCATGTTTCCTATGATAGACTGTCACCTTCTTTTACAGCTTTTGTATCTCACTTAAACAACCTAGAAATTCCAAAAACTATCCATGATGCTCTAAATGATCCTAAGTGGAAAGAGGCAGTTCAGGGAGGAGATGAAAGCACTAATGAAGAATAAGACTTGGGAGATGATTGATCTACCAAAAGGAAAGAAAACAATGGGTTGTAAATGGGTGTTCACCATCAAATACAACTCTGACGGATCTTTGGAAAGGTACAAAGCAAGGCTAGTAGCAAGGGGATATACTCAAACTTATGGCATTGATTACTTGGAGACATTTGCTCCAGTAGCAAAAATGAACTCCATCATAGTATTGTTGTCCCTAGCAGCTAATCTGAACTGGCCTCTACAGCAGCTAGATGTGAAAAATGCTTTCCTTAATGGAGAGCTTGAGGAAGAAGTCTACATGGATCCCCCTCCAGGCAGTAAAGAAATTGGAGGAACGAAGGTGTGCAAACTGAAGAAGTCCTTATACGGTCTCAAACAATCCCTTAGAGCTTGGTTTGAGAGACTTACTCAGTATATGAAAAAACTGGGCTACATGCAAGGGCAAGCAGATCACACTATGTTCATTAACCACTCACTAAAGGGTAAAATGACTGTTCTTATTGTGTATGTTGATGACATTATTCTTACAAGTGATGATGAGATTGAACAAGGCAGATTGAAGCAGAAATTGGCTGAGGAATTCGAGATTAAAGACCTAGGAAATTTAAAATACTTCCTAGGAATGGAAATTGCAAGATCACAACATGGTATCATGGTGTCACAGAGAAAGTATGTACTAGATCTTCTAAAGGAAACTGGGATGAGTGAATGTAAGCCAGCTGAAACTCCTATTGATCCAAATGTCAAATTTGGTGTCAAGGAAGGAAAAGAAGTTGATTGTGGACAGTTTCAGAGACTGGTGGGAAGACTCATCTATCTTTCTCATACACGACCAGATATTGCATTCCCTGTCAGTATGATCAGTCAGTTCATGCACTCTCCCAAGAATGAACATCTAGAAGCAGCCCACAAAATTTTGAGGTATTTGAAGAATACTCCAGGAAAAGGTTTGCTATTCAAGAAGACAGAGAACAGGGAGATTGCAGCCTACACTGATGCTGACTGGGCAGGATCAGTAATGGACAGGAGATCTACTTCAGGTTATTGTACCTATGTTTGGGGAAATCTGGTCACTTGGAGAAGCAAGAAACAATCAGTTGTAGCTAGAAGCGGTGCAGAGGCTGAGTTCAGGTCAATGGCACAAGGAATTTGTGAGACTATCTGGCTTAGAAGGGTCTTAACAGAGTTAGAAGTGCCAATGCAATTACCCATGAAACTCTACTGTGACAACAAAGTTGCAATTAGCATTGCACACAATCCAGTCCAACATGATAGAACTAAACATGTGGAGGTTGACAGACACTTCATCAAAGAAAAGATTGAAGATGGAAGCATTTGTACACCATTTGTCCCAACCAATTTTCAAGTGGCAGACATGTTCACTAAAGGATTATTCAAGCCAAATTTTAATGTTCTTGTAAGCAAGTTAGGCATGACAGATATCTATATGCCAACTTGAGGGGAGTGTTAGTTAGAACAGGTTGTTAAAGTTAGAACAGGCTGTTAAAGTTAGAACAGCCTGTTAGCATGCTGTCAACAACTCAGATTTATTTGTTTATGATCCTAGCTGGTTGCTACCTACTTGTATATATTCCCTTGAAATGAATGAAGAAAATAAGCTGTGCATTTAATCAAATAACAAGTCTGCAGTAGCTAAAACTTACAGAAATTTTCTTTTCTTAGACACACTGGGACGTGGAAGCATGGTGATCCTGGTCATGGACAACAGGTACTGGAGAATGACATCAGAAGGTGAAAAGATCCTTCATGCCTACTTTATAAATGTTACGAAAACGGAGTTTGGGCATAACTCAACCCCAAAAAGCTAGCTGATGAGGTCTGGGTTGCCCAAGAGCATGTAAGGAGACAAGTCATTCCTTCAACCAACATGGACACTCTTAAGCCCCCCCCCCCAAACCAGCACTGCATGGCTAAGGCTGGATATTTAGATCACGGATAACATCAGATGATGATCAATATTGGACAAATCAAGAATAGGAACGCGTTTGACTTATATACTAGACCAAAGTGAACGTGCATAACTCAACCCTAAAATATAGTTTATGAGGTGATAATTGTTCAAGAAAATATAAAGAGACAACAACCGATTCTCTTAATCGCCATGGGACACCCTAACAAGGTACCAGAGTAGAGTAGACAGAAGTCCTAGGTTCAAGACTTGCAACCATTATGAAAGAAACTCTTCGTGTGCTTGGGTAGTTAAAAAGAACAAAGCCTACACATGCAGGACATGTTAAAACACGATTAGATTAATAAAATTGTGCTCTTTATAACAATTTAAACTTTTTGATGAGATGGCCATATCAACCTCAACAATAGCAATAATACTGATGAAGGATGGAAGCAATTACAAGATTATTGTTAACGTGCTTGCAATGAGACTAAAGAACGTAAAATTTGACACAATTCTACCTCTCAAAATGTGCCTGTGGGATGAAGGAAACATGTTTTAGTGAAACAAAGCAGCTTGTGGATTCCGGAAGAAAGTAGTACAACAAAAGTGCTATGCAAGTTAGATCTTGAAAAGCCATTCCACAACGTAAATGGGGCATTTTTTACTTCGTGATAATAAAGATGGACTTAAGAAGTGAGATTGATGGCGTGGGAAGTTCTGCATATCGAAGGTGAATTCTCAATGGTTTCTTAGCAACTACCGTCGAGGGGTTCAAAACTAGCCTGAAGGGAGAAGATAGTCTATGAGTCACACATCTACTTTGTTGATGATACTCTTAAGTCTTGCAATTGAGATGAATCATAATTATAATATCTGGGAGAGATATTCTTTTCTGATTGATGTGGTATTAAGACTGAAGATCCACTTAAATATATGAAATTATCCCAGTGGGAAAGATGGACAATTGAAACCTGTATTCAATTGCAATATCAGGTTACTACCTACATCATATCTAAATATGCCAGTAGATCCTTGCATAATGATTATTTAGTTGAAAATCTGTAATTGAAAAGGCTGAAAGAGATAGGCAGAATGGCAAAAGACATGATTATCTAAAGGACCAAAGAGGTAAAAATCAAGAGCACATTACATTTCTCTCACACATTCGCATCCAAGAAGACGTCTAGGAACTTTTGTGGCATACGAAGGATGATGCGGTTGGATCTCAATTAAAGTATAGAGGGCTTTGGATAAAAGGTTTGCGAATCTTCAACAGAGCTCTTTTTTTTGGGGGGGTGGGGGGGGGGGGTGTTAACATCTGTGTATATTAAAAGAGACAATACTTAAAATGCAAATTTGCAATTTGGTAATAAAACATTTTATTTACCCAACAAAAAAAGAGATAGTACATAGGTTGCTGAAAACCATATTTACAAGTGAGCAAAATAGAGAAGAAAATGTTCTGCGGTCCTAGCAAGATTCTAGAATTTCTAGGATTGATACAATATCTTCAGTGTAAACCTGCTTACACCAAAAAATGAAAGCAGAACACAATTTACTTTGATCTTCCTCACTGAGTTGCTTCTGTCTTCAACAGAGCTCTTTTAAGGAAATGGTTATAGAGATTACTATAGATGAAAATGATAGCGAACAAGAATAACATTCAAGAAAGGAGATGGAGTCCAGAAATTATAAGTCTTGTAGATGTGGATTATGGAAAAACACAAGGAAGGTATGGAGAAATCAAGTTCATTGTTAGATACTTGTATAAATATGTCCTAATCCCATATGTAGTAGGTTTATAATATATCCTAGTTTGATATGTAGTAGAATATGTATTATATATAGCGCTCATTGTATCATTGTTAATACATCAATAATATAATTTTTCTCCCGTGCTTTCTCACATGGAATCAGAGCAATCGTGAGATTTTTGTCGTTTGTGCGTAAATTCCAGCGACTCCGGGAAGAAGAAAAAAAAAACCCCTTTTTTTCCGGCAAAACAGCCCTGTCCACAAGAAAAAAATCGATATCCGTCGGTGTTGTGCAAAAACCAACACCACTACGAGATAGATCACCTTCCGGCGACCAAACCAGTGAAATTTCTCCGGCAGAAAAACTGCCACGCGCCGACAGAAGAAATTTTCCGGCGAGCGCGTGACACCCACGCGCCGGCGCGTGACCCTCCTTCCGATCAGATTTTGACTTCGTTCCTTCAGGGCAGTCGGATCGCCCTCCAATTCCGAGCATATCCATATTTTTATTTTTTAATTCCGACCACTTCGATTTTTTCCGGCGACTACACTGATTTTTCCGGCAGCTACAGTACTTTTCCAACAAACACAGTATTTTCAGCATCTGTTTCAGAGAATTTTCAGTTGATTCTTTTTGTTATTTGGTGATAATCCAACCATGTCTTTGGGAGTCGATGCTTTCGGGTCTAGAAACCCGGGTTCTGGCAGTTCCGGTGTTATGATTACCTCAGAACCTTTAATGGGAGGTTCAAATTACTTAGATTGGGCTTCATCTGTCGAGTTGTGGTGTAAAGGTCAAGGAGTTCAAGATCATTTAACAAAAAAGGCTGGCGAAGATGATGAAAAGGCCAAAACACAGTGGGAGAAGATCGATGCTCAGTTATGTAGTATCCTGTGGCGATCTATTGATTCCAAGTTGATGCCCTTGTTCCGTCCATTCCAGACATGTTATTTAGTTTGTGAAAAGGCTCGTAATCTCTACACTAATGACATATCTCGTTTCTATGATGTAATATCGCGAATGACAAACTTGAAGAAACAGGAATTAGATATGTCTACTTACTTGGGACAAGTTCATGCAGTCATGGAAGAATTTGAGACGTTGATGCCAGTTTCTGCTAGTATTGACAAACAACAAGAGCAACGACAGAAAATGTTTCTAGTTCTTACACTCGCTGGACTCCCTAACGACCTTGATTCAGTACGTGACCAGATTTTGACTAGTCCAACCGTCCCCACGGTTGATGAATTATTCTCTCGATTACTTCGCCTTGCTGCAGCACCTAGCCACCCAGTACGCTCAGTACAGACACTTGACTCATTTGTCCTCGTGTCCCAATCAGTGGACAATCGGGCATCTCATACTATGGAGAATAGACGAGGAGGAGGTCGTTTTGGAAGATCTAGACCCAAGTGCTCTTATTGTCATAAACTTGGTCACACTCGTGATGTATGCTATTCTCTACATGGCCGTCCACCCAAAAATGATTATGTTGCTCAGACTGAGACTACAGGTAACCAGGGATTCTCTTTATCTGAAGGGGAGTATAATGAGTTCCTTCGATATCGAGCAAGTAAGCAAACATCTCCACAAGTAGCTTCTGTTGCTCAGACTAAAACTGGTAATTCCTTTGCTTGTGTTTCCCAGTCTAGTCCTTCTGAACAATGGGTTGTGGACTCAGCCGCTTCTGATCATATCTCTGGTAATCAATTACTTTTGTCAAATATTGCATATTCACAGTCTCTTCTCTCTGTTACTTTAGCCAATGAGTCTCAAACCAAAGCAAAAGGAGTTGGACAAGCGAATCCCCTACCCTCTGTCACTCTAGATTCCGTTCTTTATGTCCCTGGCTGTCCTTTAATCTAGAATTTGTTAGTCGTTTGAGTCGTGCCGTTCACTGTGGTATATATTTTATTGATGATTCTTTTGTTATGCAGGACCGCAGTACAGGGCAGACGAACAGGACTTGAATCAGAAGGGCTTTACTACCTTAACTCCCTCAAATCCTCCAAGGCATGTCTAGTTACAGATCCTCCGGACCTAATTCACAGACGTTTAGGACATCCAAGCTTATCCAAGCTTCAGAAGATGGTGCCTAGTTTGTCTAGTTTATCCACATTAGAGTGTGAGTCATGTCAGCTCGGGAAACATAGTCGAGCCTCCTATCCTCGTAGTATTGAGAGTCACGCAGAGTCTATTTTTTCTTTAGTTCATTCTGATATACGGGGTCCTAGTAGAGTTAGTTCAACCTTAGGATTTCGTTATTTTGTTAGTTTCATTGATGATCATTCAAGATGTACTTGGATTTTCTTAATGAAAGATCGTTCTGAGTTGTTTTCTATATTCCAGAATTTTTGTGTTGAAATTAAAAATCAATTTGGTGTTTCTATTCGCATTTTTCGCAGTGATAATGCCTTAAAATATTTATCCACTCAATTCCAGCAATTTATGACTTCTCAAGGAATTATTCATCAGACCTCTTGTCCGTATACCCCTCAGCAAAATGGGGTTGCAGAGAGAAAGAATAGGCACATCATTGAGACTGCTCGCACACTTCTCATTGAATCTCATGTTCCGCTGCGTTTTTGGGGCGATGCAGTTCTCACACCTTGTTATTTAGTTAATCGGATGCCTTCCTCTCCCATCCAGAATCAGATACCGTATGCAGTATTGTTTCCCCAAACACCCATATACTCTATTCCCCCTCGTGTTTTTGGGAGCACTTGTTTTGTTCATAACTTAGCCCCCGGAAAAGATAAGTTAGCTCCTCGTTCTCTTAAATGTGTCTTCCTTGGTTATTCTCGTGTTTAGAAGGGATATCGTTGTTACTCACTTGATCTTCGTAGGTACTTTATGTCCTCCGACGTCACATTTTTTGAGTCTAAACCTTTCTTTACCTCTTCTGACCATTCTGACCCCCTTGATATATCTGTGGTCTTACCTATACCGACCTTTAAGGAGCCTACTATAGCTCCTCCTTCTACTTCCACCACAGAAGCCTTACCCGAGTCTCCTATAGCTCCTCCTTCACCTTCCACTATAGAAGTCTTGAGGATGAAGTTTATATGGAGCAACCACCTGGGTTTGTTGCTCAGGGGGAGTCTCGTGGCCTTGTATGTCGCTTGTGCCGGTCACTTTATAGTCTAAAGCAGTCTTCTCGAGCCTGGTTTGGTAAGTTCAGCACAGTTATCCAGGAATTTGGCATGATTCGGAGTGAAGCCGATCACTCTGTATTCTATCGGCATTCTGCGTCGAGTCTCTATATTTATCTGGTGGTCGATGTTGACGACATTGTTATTACCGGCAATGACCAGGATGGTATTACTAAATTAAAACAACATCTCTTGCAACACTTTCAAACTAAGGATCTGGGCAAACTAAAGTATTTTCTGGGTATTGAGGTTGCTCAGTCTAGCTCAGGTGTTGTGATGTCACAACGAAAGTATGCTTTAGATATTCTTGAAGAGACAGGAATGACAGGTTGTAGACCGGTTTTGTAAGGCCCCGTAAAATTTTTGCGCATGAAACCTAGTAGCTGTGGTGCCATGGTCCGAATAATGTGTTAGGAATGCGTAGAATTCTTGTTCGGACCCTTGGTAGTGATTTCAGTTTCAAAAATGTAAAGAGTCAATTTTTCCAGAAAAATGTCGATTCTGCTGTCAGGAATGCGACCGCAGATCTGCTATGCGGACCGCATTCTTGCCGCAGAGCTTAACAGTGGGTTTGCAAAAAAATTGGTGTTGAGAATGCGGTCGATATGCGATCGCAGAATGGATCTGCGGACCGCACATCTACCGCATAAATTCTCGAAGGTTTTTGAGTGTCAAATCTGCGGTGCACAATGCGACCGCAGATCAAGAATGCGGACCGCATTTTGGTCGCATTCCGTAACAGAACTTGTGTAAATTTTGAGGCAATTCCGCAGTCACTATGCGGACAGCATGTTGATTCTGCGATCGCAGATGCGACCGCAGAATTGACCCGGCCCAGAAATTTTATAAAATCCAACCCGGCCTCTTCTTTAATATAACGCCTTTCTCTTTCATTTTATCATATCATCTTACAAAAATTAGAGAGAGAAGAGAGGGATTTTAGAGAGAGAAGTCTTTCATCCTCAAAGATTGTTCCAACAACTTAGTTCAAGGGATTCTAGGGCAAGAATTCAACTTCCCCCAAATCATTTGAAGGTAAAAACCCTAGTTATTTCCACTAATTTTCAGTTTTAAAATGGGTAGGGAGAGGGTTACATATAATAGCTTTTGAAAATGAGATTTTTCACTCATGCATGGTTATTTGAACTTGATTGTTAGTAAAGAAGAAGTGAATAGGCGTAAGAACCTGCGAAACAAGGTCGACAAAGCTAGGATAGCTTGGGTAAGCATAAAGTAGGACTTTAAAAGAAGGAAACTCGATACCAGGTATGTATGGCTAATTTTGATTCTTGTGAAATCGCCTATATGTGTGAAATTTGTTTGGTTCGTGTTAAATTGACAAATTGTGTGAAATTCTTGATGTTGTTGTTAGATATTCAAACTTGTTGTTGAACTATGAGTGATGTAATATGAGATACGAGCCGAAAGATATGAGAGTTGAATTTGGTAAAAGAATTGTGAATAATGGCTATAATGGCATATATGGTACCTTGTGGAAAAGAAACGAAACACTTGAGGTGTGGTAAGTTATTGAACATAACAGTATGAAACATCCTCGATTTTGGAAACATCGAAACTTGGTTGTGATATTGTCTTGAGAAGTAATTGAGAACAAAAACCAATGTGTAAGTTGCTTACTTGAACTTGTTGTAATTGTGTGTAGTGCCTTATCTGCTGTTTGTGATTGTTGTGTTTGAAAACTATACGGTGGGATCGGGTTGCGCGCAACATGAGGAAATAAGGTGTGGGTTGGGGTGATAAGGGTGGCCGAGGTAATAAGGGTGGACGAGGTAATAAGGATGGAAAGCGATCGAAATCGCAAATGAAATTGATACAAAATCATTGATATGAAATTGTGAAAGGAGACAGTAGGAGAGTTTGCAATCTATTGGGCACTGATTGCCCTATGTTTGACTACTTGCAATTTATGTGGTTGATTGGTTGTTGTCCTATTTGTTGACCTTAAACGTGCTTGTGTTGAGGCTTATATGAAATGAGTAAAAGGTGGGAAACATGGTTAGTTAGCTTAATTGATTTCTTGATGTAATATATTGGCTCTGTCTTGTCATCGTGATTCTTGTTTAACGGCTTGAGTTTACTTGGGACAAAGTTTGTCCATACATACCGGTACAATTCAAGTGTACTGACATCCTTTTTGCCGGGGACGCTACATTCGTGTTATGATTGTAGGTGGATCGATAGCAGGCACTTCAGCTCATCGGCAGTAGTATCCTTCTCCTTCCACTGCCCGTTTTGGTGAGCCCCTTTCTTCCTCGGGGCCCTGTGTGGTTCACGCCACTTTTGTTTAGATTTCATTTTGGTTTTTGTAAGGTATAGCCGGAGCCTTGTTACCGGCAAAGTATTGTATTCCCTTTTTGTATCCTAGAGGCTCTGTAGACATGTAAACTGTGGGACTCCAGTCTTATGTATATATTATGTTATGTCGGGCGTTGTAAAACTGCAAACTTGATAATGAATCACTCGTATGGTTTTGTTTGTTTATTGTGAAATCATTTATGATTAGTAGGATATTTGGTTAATGAGAAACAATCAACACAGGGGTAACGCGTGGGAATGAAAGGCACCCAGGTCCGCTTGACTGGGGCTACCCGGTCAGGCGCCGGTCATGTCCCTCGATTTGGGGCGTGACAGGTTGACACCCCGATGGATCCGAATTCTAAACGTATGCCAGGACAAGGGGAGCCACGTAGCGATCCTGCAAAATATAGATGGTTGGTTGGTAAATTAAACTACCTTACAGTGACAAGACCTAGCATTTCCTTTCCTGTGAGTGTTGTGAGTCAGTTTATGGATTCACCGTGTGATAGTCATTGGGATGCAGTTGTTCGCATTCTCCGGTATATAAAATCAGCTCCAGGCAAGGGTTTATTGTTTGAGGATAGAGGCCATGAGCAGATCATTGGATACTCAGATGCTGATTGGGCAGGATCACCTTCTGAGAGGCGCTCTACGACTGGGTATTATGTCTTGGTAGGAGGAAATTTAGTGTCCTGGAAGAGCAAGAAACAGAATGTGGTTGCTCGGTCTAGTGCAGAAGCAGAATATCGAGCGATGGCTATGGCGACATGTGAGTTAATTTGGATCAAACAGTTGCTCAATGAGTTGATATTTGGTGAGATTAGTCAGATGGGACTTGTTTGTGATAATCAAGTTGCTCTTCATATTGCGTCAAATCCAGTGTTCCATGAGAGAACTAAACACATTGAGATTGACTGTCACTTTGTTAGAGAAAAGATACTCTCGGGAGATATTGCTACAAAGTTTGTGAAGTGGAATGATCAGCTTGTAGATATTTTCACTAAGTCCCTCACTGGTCCTCGTATTAACTACATATGTAACAAGCTCGGTACATATGATCTGTATGCACCAGCTTGAGGGGGAGTGTTAGATACTTGTGTAAATATGTCTTAATCCCATATGTAGTAGGTTTATAATATGTCCTAGTTTGATATGTAGTAGGAGGAGAATATGCATTATATATAGGGCTCATTGTATCATTGTTAATACATCAATAATATATTTTTCTCCCGTGCTTTCTTACATTCACAATGGGAAGTAAAATACGATTAGAATCTGGAAGCACAGATGGTGTTGCAAAACACACTGAGCGATCCCTTCCTCACAAAGAACAATGTCAATTGATTAAGAAGGAGACAATGAGGAGAAACTTCTTTCATACTTAAGGTTGAGGAGATCTACAAGATTGAATGATGGAAGAGTTCCAAAACCTTATGGGGTTATTCTATAAGCATGATATCATGGAAATCTTCTCGGAAGTGAAAGAGAAAGCAAAGTGAATCTTCATGGCCAATCGATCATCGGCTATTAAAGAGAGAGGAAGTAGAATATCCATATTGATCAGTAAGATACCAAGTGCTTCAAGTAAAGTATGCATTTTTCCCTGGTCGACAGCAAAGGAGGCTAATCTCACAGCAGAAAACTTGAAGAAAGAGAAGATTACTTACATATGTAAATATTTGGGAAAGGGCAAGGGATACCCATTGTTGCATTGCCAATTAGCAAGGCAGTTATGGCGGACACTGAATTTGTTCAAATTACAGTGATCAATATCACCTATAGTTTAGATGTGATTTTCAGTTGCGCCATCAGACAAAGAAAAACGAGATATAGAGCACAGGATGTAGCTCTCTTGGCACCTATGGATAATTCAAATAGGAAAGAACAAGACAGCTTTGAAAGGGTGTGAACATACTTCCATACATATGGAGTCATGGTTTTTATGTTTTTTTACCTAATAAACTTTTAGTGCATCATGGTACAGATGATAGGGTGCTATGTGTAAAGAACCATATTTTCAGATTCTCTATCTTTTGCATACAGGGATTTTTTCCCGCCACATTAAAGAAGTTGTTAGTTTATCAAAAAGGAAAAAATTAAGAGTTAAATTAACCATTTACATACGAGGCTGTCAAGTGAAAGTACACAAGACTTACTTGCTTAGTTTAGCCTTCATTGTCTGCAGCTTAAGAGCTGGGATTGAGTGCAGAACTTTGAGACCATGAGCAGTGCGTTTCTTTGAATGTGATTTTAGTTGCTGAGTTGACTTCCTGTTCAGATAGAATTTGTCATTGGCAATATTAAAACGCCCGGATAAACCACCGAGTCCATATAACTCGGCAGAATCACCGTTACTGGGCTTTATTAAACCGGTTGTGATCATTGCTCCAGCATGATGCAGAAGCTGTTGCCCATCCCTGTTATCCAAAACTTCGAAAAGCATTTGTTCGTCTTGAAGATCATATATGAGCTTTGGCTTCGGAAAGGGCTGATCTGGTTCCCAAATAATGTTGTCCACCCAAGATTCCTCCATTATATCTCTGTTTTGTAATGTAAGCTTGCTAAATCGCCTTAAGGCATCGCTGCTAAGGCTTTCATCAGTGGCTCCATCTTTTCCAGTATCTGTGCTCTTTTGCCTATCTGCATTCAAGCGAGACTCTAATCTCAAAAGCTGAGGGTGATATCTTCCTTCTGATAATGAAATATCCAGGTGTCCTGAAGGTTGTTTTGAACCAAAAGGCTCCACAGAAACACTGCAAGAAAAAAAGGAGCTGTGACCTTTCTCATGGGGTTCCATTTCTTTTTCTGACTGAAAACATTGAGACTCGGCCTCCACATCCGGTTGTTTATGAGTCAATGCTTCACAATCAGGTCCAGAAATCTCGCAACTTTCAGCAGTATTATCACTCACTGGAGGAGAATTATCCCAAATAATTCTATCCTCCCAGTCTTGCTGATCAAGAGGATAAAACTCAGGACAGATAGGTGAGCTCCAATCAGCAGAAAGATCCATTGATAGATTTTCTATCATTGGTTTAGCACTACACCAAGAATCCTTTTTCTCAACTTTTGGCTTCAAGTCATCAATCCCTTGAACTGTTCCTGGTTCATTATCCAGGAACGTTAAAGCACTATCTTGATGTACATGGGCCCTCCTCAGCCAAGGAAAGTCTTGATAAGACCCTCTCAGTAATGTAACTTCATCTTCTTCAACAATATCCAGCGTGTCCATGGCCTTGTATTTGTCTGTTGATACAAAAACGTGCTATAGAAAGGCTAATCCGTACTACTACTAAACAGAACTGAATAAAAAAATTCTTATTAGCAAAAGGTACCTTTGGGAACAGAGCATCGTCGCTCCCTCTTATCTGCTTTCTTCCGAGGTTGATGGAGGGCAAAAATTTCAGAGAACTTTAGAATTGCTATCCCATCTTCTACACAAAGAACAGGTAGAGGCAGAGAGCTTTGACCATCAACTGGCTCTTCCATAGTAAGAGGTTCTTCCTGCCAACCAGCATAGAGAAGCAGCACTGTTTAGAAAACAACAAATATTCTAAAGCAGACAACAAAATTAGGCAACTATAGTCCCAAAAAGGGAAACTTATCTGCAATTGTTAGCTTATGCCAAGCTTTAGTAGTAGTACAGAATAGAGGAGAAAAATATTTCAAAGACTTCCAAGAACTCCATCTAAATAAACACAGATCCCCAGCGGAACAGATAGGCAGAACACTAAAATGATAATACTTTAATATTTATCGAATTCCCAATAGAGTGATAAACTGTAAAGACAAGCAACATAAAAAGTAAAACTATAAGAGGTCGTTTGGTATGAGGTATAAGTAGATATAGTGCCGGTATAAAAATTTAATACCACCTTAATACTTTGTTTGGTTAGGAAACCTGGTATAAGTTATCCGGGACTAAAATTAGTACCGGGATAACTTATACCTTGTAAGGGGTGGGGTAATTAGTGTTGGGATAACGTATACCTTCCTCTTAGAAATTATGCAAATGTCATTTTTAATACAACATATCAAACAATGGATAAAAAAACAATACTAGGATAACTAGTCCCAGCATAACTTGTCCCAGCATAACATGTACTCCAACCAAACAACCCCTAATTGTTGTATATTACTAAGAGTGGTCCAACCGATGCAAGATCAGACAAAGTTGTTGAATGCAGTGGCAAAACAATACAAGATTTTAACTGACAAAAAAATCCGTATGCCCCAAGTACTTCAGCCACTATAAATACAATAATTTAAGGCATTTATAAAACGCATTAAACTGCATCGTCAATCTTCAAGTACCACAAGAAATTATTGTCATACAAAAATATAAATTATTCCAAAAGCTATTTCAGAAAAACCTCAAGAAGCCTTTGAAAAAATTGCTCGTAAATAGAAAGTGACGCAAGGATATCAATTGTTTGATGATCTATTTCACAAGAAGGAAACGACGAGAAGCTAGAAAGAACGAGATAGCATGTACTCAATGCTATAAGTCGGAATCAAAAGAACATACAAAATAAGTAGGTTTTCCATTTAATTAGTAACGAACTGACCTCTTGAAGATCTTCACTAGATTCGGGAGCATCCGGGGATAGAACTTCTTCTCGAAGCTTCTTCCCATGAAAAATCACTTCAGCATCATTGTTGTACTCCCCTACAAAAAGAACATGACAAATAGGTCTAAAGTGAAGATGCAAAGAGATTTTTTGGACATAATTGCTAGATTGGTCACTGAAAGTTAAGAAAACCACAATCCTACTAGAATTGTTTTGGTGGTGTGGATTCTCGTTGAAAAAGTTTGACAGTATCTTGTTAGAAACTTGATGCCGGAACAATGGCTAAAATAACATGAAAAGAGGTGGGTGTAGGCGTGACAGTCACAACCAAAAAGGAGCGGTGCAACAAAAATTGTTACCTAGAAGATGTGCAGTGCTGTCACACACAAAAAAAAAAAAAAAAAAAAAAAAAAAAAAGAAGCGACGCCAGTAAAACAATCACCGAAAACGAGATGTGATACCACAAACCGAAAAAAGATGCATGCCAAAACATTCGCCAAATAGCCGCAATGTCGGCAGGACTATAACCGGAAACTATCACCAGAAATAAAGAGATGCTGCTAGAATGACCATTGAAAGAGGAAAGAAAAATTATGTAAGCAAAATAAAGGTCGAGCAAGAGGTACAGGGCAACCTATCAATAGTTGGACGCTACTTACACCAATACCAAAATCGTAACTCAGATACCATGCAAAAATTTAAAAAAAAAAAAAAAGATTAACATATATGCAACAATAAACACAACATATTTAGCCAATGCGGAACAATATCTATCTTGAGAACTTAACTTTTCTGATATTCTACCTGACTCAGTGTTATCAAAGGCGAAAAGAGCAAAAAAGCTCTAAGGTCAGTTGGGGCTTTAAGCGCAAAGCGCAAATTAAGCATGGGCTTTAATGAAGAAAGACACAAATGGAGAAAAACTACAGATATGTCAGTTGGGGCTTTAAGCGAAAAGCGCAAATTAAGCATGGGCTTTAATGAAGAAAGGCGCAAATGGAGAAAAACTATAGATATGTATGTATAATCCAAGACTAATATCTATAAGCATAATTAAAAATATACAGACAAAAGAAAATTGAAGAAAATTGACGATAAAGTAAATTATCAATTATATAGTGTTGCCTCTTTAGGATTACACCCATTGCCAAGGAAAAGTATGTCTTAGAGCCTTGATGACAACACTAAAGCGCCCGCTAAGCGAGGCAAAGCGTTCAACATGTTTTGAGCCTCGCTTCAGGGCTTAAGCGCGCCTTTGATAACACTGACCTAACTTTTTTTATCAAATACTCCAACTCTTAACTTTCTGACACTAACACATAATAATCTAACACCTTTTTTCTTTTTCTTATTACCGAGAAATTCCCAGAGGGCCAGTGGAGCATGGTTGAAACTCAATGGTTAATGGGTCTGCTCCTGCTTTCTCCACTTAAATACCAAGCTTTTGTCTACAGCAGGGTTCAAACTCGTGACTTGCGTCTAATGCACCCATCATGCGTTGGGCTTTTATCACTAGATTTAGGCCCTAAGGGCTAATCTAGCACTTATATCCCGAAACCAGAAGAAAAATAATTTTTTTTAAAAAGACAACAAACTGAAGCAAAATAGAATATGATAAGTATGGAAGACTCGCTATTTCATTCTGTCCATACTACCCAGAGCTCCCTGCCTCTTTCCGCTGCACATGCCATCTGCTCATTCAGAGCCCTGTCGTGATGTTAAGGCATCTACTGCCTCCTTTTCTTTATTGACATGCTCTCTCCCTCATAAGACCCCCCACCCCCACCTCCTGCCTCCAAAAGAGTATTTTGTCACATGGACTTGTTCACAGCTGCTGCAACCAATTTCATTTCGCCAAAAGTTGCTAGGAGGAAAACAGAAATTAGCACAGAAGGCTGCAAGCAAAACAAGAGTTTGACAAACCAACCACAATGACTCATCTCAAAGGATCAACTTTTATCTGGTGTTTTAGGATCAAATCTAGCTTTCACTACAATGTTGGGTTTATTTTTTGCCACCCTCTTACAGAAGGGACTCTGGGTTATGTTTTGCTAGAATAACTCTGATTCGTCAGTTTGATATTCGCCTTCATTTGAGCTCCACATGTTTCTGTTGGTTTGTGAATGTTCCAAAAACCTATAACCATTTAACTACTGAGGTTATTTGTTCTACCTTCAATTTCAGTTAGGCGAACAGCAACTTTACCTAATAAAACTGAGGTTCGTAACAAACTGACAGGAAGAACAGCGTTATAAATTGAGTTGTGGCAACCAGTGTTAAATACCAAAAGGTAGAGTTACACGCTAAAGATTGTAGACAGCCATCAGTACTTCAGGCTAACAATACAAACACTTAAGAAAAATCTGTACCCAAAAAAACCACTGCTTTTAAACTAACCTTTTTCAGGAGTAGATTGAACTTCAGCAGTGTTCTCTACCACCTCCTGTTCCTTCTCCTCTTCATTATCATCCTCATCATAGTTTTCATCATCGAAAACAGAAGCACGATTCTCCAAAGTAGCTAAAGATACTTCTGATGAAAAATAATCCCTCTTCGGCAATAATAGGTCCTCTTCGGTCAAAGTTTGTACCTCAGGTCCTTCATACTGCTCATCAATGTCCTCATAATCTACAGCATCTTCTGCCTTCTCATCATAATCTGCTTAGTTCAATAAAGTGGAGAGAAGAGAAGTAATAAGAAATGACTTCGGAAAGACAGAATAGGTCAAGAAAATATAATGGTTTAAGAATGATAAGGAAAACCTAATGTAACCTCTAGGAAAAACCAAATCATGTGGTGTGAATTTGTGTAAGAATATTCATTTAGAAAGGGAATAAAGAACTATAAGACCACTGGAGTTTTAACACACCAAGCTACGGATATGATAGCAACAAGAAACGCACAAACATAAGAACTTCTGGCACACAATAAATAAAGAGACTGTTTAACAAAAGAATGTCGGATGCAGCTTACTTTCACAAAAGAGCTCCATTTGGTGGAACTATTTCAAAAATCAGAGTCTAACCTAAACATGAAGATCAACTTTGAATTTTTTTTTTTTTTTTTTTGATAAGGTAAATTGTATTAATCAAAAGGGAGTAAACTCCCATATACAAGAAGTATACCAAAAAGTAGAGAATTTACATCAGGACATGATTCTCTACAAATGACGCCCAGTCTTCTATATAAGTAGGGGCTATATGAGTGCACAAAAAAGCGATCGAAGATCAACTTGGCAACTATTTCCAGTATTTCTCAATCTACTGTGAGCATTTACATCTTCCAATCTTGTGCAGCCTTATCACATACCTTGGGATTGGATATGTAGATCCTCGTGATATACTAACTCTAATTAGGTTCTTTTTTAATTTTTTAATTTATTAATTTAATAAGTGGCTATTTCCAGATTGTGGCCTCAGTAAGGTTCAAATTACCTTACTTTAATAGTTAAATATTTTGACACTACATTTGTCTGCAATCTCAAAACAGTGTGAGAAGAGGGAGATCTTTGATATGAAGCTATAGAATGTTTAACAAGGCTTATGTCAGAAATATGAGACAAGTAAAGATCCTCCCAATGATTCAAGCACCTGAATCTTGACAGTTGGAAGCTGGGGAAGAACAAACCATAGCCCGTATGTCATTGGGCTAACTATGCATATTGAGAATAAGCATCTTACGAATAGGGAAACTACTAGAAGTCTAGAACTACTTCACTGAAGAACGATTGCGCTCCTAATGATTAGGAGAAATATGAATTATCACAATGCCACACACAAATTGTTTCTGGCTCTTTCTATAGTGTATTACAGGTTAAAAACATATGCTTACGACGTCTAATTAAGTGTGCTTTCACTTCTTATAGGCGAACTTTAATAGGAAGAAGAGAAAAGGACAAAAGAATTGACAATGAAAGTCTCAAAGAACAAAATACCGAAGAGACAAGAAACTGCATGAGATTGCATTGGTGGAAAACATGTACCTTGTTCAGCAGCATCTACAGATGCTTGTGTCGACTTCGCTGACAACTGAACATCCAAGGGAAAAGGACATGGAGAAAATATTAGCAACAAAACTACTCCGGTAGAAATTCGGTAACAAACATTCATATTTATAACACCTGATCCGAAATATAATTCCAAATAAATCATAGAGATAAATGGTTGGATTTACCCTTTCCAAATTATACAGATAAAAGAGTTTTGATACATACATCTATATCTGTCAGAGACGGACCAAGCTTGTCAGCTAAAGCAGCAAGATGCTCCTTCGCATCCTGAAAAACATAATTACCATTAGAATTTGACCACTTAATAAGCAAAGAAGACACCAGAAGAAGTCACACAACATGCGAGATCTGAAAGAAAAATTTGAGGCGTATTAAACTGAATGAACTACAATTCTATAAATTGGTGCTAAACCCGGCAAGCATCCTCCATGGCATGGATTGTTAAGATATTGGCTAAGGATAGCATCTGGCTGTTGTTGCAACTGTTCTAATCGAATGATACACTGCAATTAATAAGTAGAAGTGAGCCTAAGCGAAAACTACCCCCTATCAAGTTGGAAAAATGAAGACAAAGCAAGAGCACAGTAGGAAGGATTTACATTGCATCATCTTGAAGCCTTAAGTTGTTAGATGCAACCAAGGAAAATCTCTTGAAGGGTTAATGAGCTAATCTAGTGGCTTTTGAAAAGAACATGAAAGCCAAATAGAATATCAGAAAACATTTTAATAATAAAGGTTATAGGTTACAAAGTTGAGCATGGAAAAAGAGAGATAGAAGAGACTGAACAAATATGGACAGGGAAAAAGAGTATCCCTGCGCCATAGGCTAGTGTCTGGAGTGCCATATAGCACTTCGTCAACCTGGGATGTCTTCAGAGCTCAAGACAAGAAGCAGGATGGAGAATTATACCCAGGGCATATTCTGAACTGTTTGGCTAAAGAGAAATCAAAGATGCTTCTAAGATGAAACATTAACTCTCCCTTTCAGAGCATAATGTTTACAAAACTAGAGTTTTTGGTGTAGTGGGTTTTTTCCTGAAAAATGTGGACAGTGTAATAACTTGATTGAAGGCCTAGATGATTAGGCAAAATTCTGCAGCTTCGCTTCTGTGAACTCCAGTACCGATAACCAAGTTGGCGCTGCAATTGTGAATAAACCTAAGTATTTACCAAGATAAATAAAAGAAAGAGATAGAGAGTGTGTTGGAAAGAGTCAATACTTCTTTTGCACGGGTTAAAGGGACTCTTTTGGTTTTCTTCCCTTTTTTTTGGCTAACTTCTCGAGCACATATGTCATTCTCAACAATATTGATTATTGGATTTCTTTTATAAGGTAAAAAATATTTCATTATACAATTGATATACCAAAAAGTAGAGAACCTACAAAAACAAAAGATTCTCCATATCGAATTTTCTATACATATTACTATATTATGGGTGCACGAAAAAGAAACATGGTCCTCTGAACAGATATGAGTTGCTTGTGCCGAAATTTCAGCAAATAATTATCCTGTTAGGTTCAATTGGTACTTGGAGACACTTTAGTACCTCTAACATATTAATTTGGGATCTCACAGCATACTAATTGTTTGAGAGTCAGATTACATAGGGAGAAAAGAATAAAAGGCGCAAATTACCTCATCAAGGTAATCAACATCAAGATCACCAGAGTAGTCAACATTTCCGAACATAAATCCCAAAAGCCGGTTACCACCACCAGCTTCCTCATATTCGTCCTCATCATCTGCAAAAACCAGACATAGTCGTCAGTTAAATCACACTCAGAACGTCAGCTTCCTCACAATGCAGAAACGGGTAGAAATAATGAGATGGATTTGGTGGATGTAAATTCAAAAAGAGCATAATCTGGTGTAAAGTAAAACAGCTGAAGACTAAGATATAAGCAAAAGACCGAATTTTTTTAATGTAGATAAGCTACACCAAAATATGTTCCTCAATAAAACCACCCAATCATCTATACATATACACATCATGGATGCACCAATGCACAAGATCGAAATTCTCCTCTCATTTTAATAATGAGACATACTGAGGCCATCTGTTGGTCTAAGAAACTCGAGATATAAAGATTAACATATAAGCACAAGACTCTAACAATGTCTTTTACTTTTTCCACAGTTAATATTTGTTTTTGATAATAAGGTAAATGATTTTACACTTCACATTTATTCTGGAAGAGTAAGCAGTAACTTCTAAGCCACCAGTCACAGCTCTCTTTCTCCAACTTTTAGGCACTAAAGCAAAACCAACCTTATTTCTGTCTTAAAAAGATCAAAGTTTTACACTAAACCACCACAGACAATTTCCTACTTTGATATCTAGATATAGCATCAAATCGGAAATTGCCACTTAAGTTTTCTTACCCAGCGAAAAACATCAGATGAGCAATGAGATTCAACCGGCCCATCTTTCCTCATTCTCTTTTGAATATATCATCAATTTTGGTACTTCGTGAAATCAGCCCCAGTCCATAATGCACTGAGTGACCAACCGACCTTCATTTTTCTTTTTATGATAAGATTATATATTTACAAGGAATATTGCTGAGCAAGTGACTAGGCGCTTCAAATGAAACACAATGCATCAATTAAATAGACTAACCAACCATTATCTCGATAGCATTTCAAGCTGGTATTCTTCAAATTCGTGTCCTCTTCTCTCCCTCCCCCCCCCCCCCCCCACATGAAATAAAAAATAGAGATAATGAAAGAAAAGGTCACATCCACACAGGTTTCCAAGCTTTCCTTATCACTCATTTGAAGTGGACATGCAGAACAAGAAGTATATGGAACTCTCAAAAGCAAAGATAAGATAATGATGATGATGATAACAGTAATAATAACGACAATCTAAAGCTCTTTGTTGCAAATACAAAAATATTTTCCCTGTCAATTACACAATAAGAAAGAACAAAAATTCCTCATAGTTCATATCCAAGCCAACTCATAATTACTGGGAGACAATCAAGGAATAAACATTTGAACAAAGACCCCATATATTCTTCTTACGGGTTGCAATGAGACATCAATATTAAACTAAACCATATAGTTACTCCTCCAACAAATTAAGTAACTGTTTCAAAGATGCTCCATTTTGACATTGCTCTTCTTGAGATGAGGTCAGTGAGATTATACAACCATCTGGTCCACGTAATAGTAAAATTCCAAGGAGACTCTTGCAAAATCTCCAAGCTACAACGACAAGCTATCATTAAACGCCCATGCTACATAGCTTGACTTGAAAACTCATGAACGACTACTATACTAGAAAACCCACTTGTTTCAGATAACTCAATTACACACAAGAGAATAGGATTTATTATTACACTATCATCAGAAATATAAGTCTTCTAGATACACAGAAATTAAATGTTTTTCCAAAGCACCAAGGGTGTGGTCTATGGGAGACGGGGGTTTGAATGCATGAAAGAACAAGGTGATCTCTTTCTATCAACCAAATTGGTGGGTGAATGCAAGTACTTAGCAAACAGTTGAGGTGCAAGTTCAATATTAAACAGCAGCTTAAAGCCATACAATGTGAAGGGCCTATCATTTCATGGGTAAAGCTATGTATTTAGGGAAGTGTGTGCTTCAAACAATGGCGTGCAAAGTTATACCTGCTAGAAGAGAAGTTTTTTGAATCTCAACTTCGACAGAGCAGGATTAATATCAACATTATTGTATACAGGATGCTGAAACTAGTAATTTAATGGCAACTTGATCACAATAGTACAAAATCTCTATACCTTTTGGCGTATTTTAATTTTCCTAAATTTTTTTGATGATGCTGGTATTAATGCCAGTTTGCGCTCACCTCCACTAATTATAATGGGTAACTGCTACATCCCACCCCACCAGCACAGGTACCATGTAACTATGCGCACCTCTGACTAATTTTCCAAATTTGTGAGCTTTACTTCAAAGAAGCTTGATCTCCACTTCAGGTTTCACTTCACATAAATTTTTTAATAAAGAATTTCTTTTCTTTAATTTTCTTCATAAATTAAAAAAAAAAAAAAAAAACAGCATACTAACAGTTAAAAACAAGACCCAAAAAAAATAGTAATAAATTAAATGTTACCTTCATCACGCCCATCACGGGATGTGCCACCAGATTCGTAACCCATCTTAGGTCACCAACTCTGTAACCCAAAAACAAAACACTTCATTATTCTGAAATTAGCAATGAAATAACAATTACCCAATAAAATTCATAAGATGATAAATTAGAAAAGGAACTCCTTTACTCTATTCATCCTAAAACTTATTCAAATTGGTGCAATATATAGTACAGTTGCAAATCTTTATACTCCAATTCATTGCAACAAAAGAAAAGAACAAAGGGTGAAAAATAACTCCAGGAAAAGGAAAAAGAATTAAAAGAACAGTTTCTTTACCCTAATGAACGTTAGACTTTGAACGTTAGAGGAGAGACATCACAAAGCGTGAGAGTAGTGTTTCAACAATTTGTTGAATGGGGTTGGCGGTTTCGATTTTGGGCGTATTTATACAGCAGATTTTCTGGCTTTTCTTGTTTCGTCCGGGTTCGCTCTATTGCGTCAAATAGTTATGTCAAAATAGATTGTGTGTCAAAATTCAAACTATAAGTATATGAATAGGGAAAATAGTTGGAAAATATTTTAGGAAATACATAAGCTAAAACATTATTCTCTATTTTTATTTAAATTAAATTTGAAGTAAATACCACCATAAAATTTGACAATATATATATATATATATATATATATATATATATATATATATATATATATATATATATATATATATATATATTAAAACAAATACGAACATACATAAATATTGGTAGAGTGATTTAAATGCTAAAGAAAGCAAAAGATTCAATTTATAATTTTTTGAATGCACAATAGCTTAACAAATATTTGTACTTATTCGTATTTATTAATCTGGTCCCTATATACAACCAAGTTTCATCTTAGATATTTATAGTCTTCAAAGTTGATATTTTAAACCCCTCTTAGTGTCCACATCATTATTAATTTTTTGTAATATATCATTATTAAAAAATCATATTATTTTGAAATTTTTAATTTTTCTTTTTTATTCCACCACCTTCCTCCTCTCTCACAATTAACATAACCAAATAATTGTGTCGAAACTACAGAAAAATTAACAAGTTTATTAAACCAACATTTAATAAAAGCACCACCAAAATGGATGGTAGTACTCTTCAAGAGTGCTCGAACCATTTGAACCCTAGTATAGAAAAATACTTAAATACTTGGCAGTGAGCGCCTCTCCGAATGGGGCTCTATGCCATGGAAATTCCGATATAGTCGGACTCCAAGGCAATTATCGGATACCAAATAAAAAATCAAAAAAATATTATTTAATAAGAGCAAGAGAAATTCCAATGGAGCTTTTAGTAATTTTTGGAACTTTATTACTTGTGGAGAATAATGACTTCTCTATAATTACCATGAATCGAACAAATACTCCTTCCTTTAGAGCTTCATATGATAAGCCAATTACCTTTGTTTATGAAGATTTGTGAAAAGTGATGAGCTGTGAAAATCAAATCTTATTAGGATGAGGGAGGGGGTTGCAGAAGCGAACAGGAAGACAAAGAAAAAGAAAAAGAAATGGGGGTGGGGTGGGGGAAGAAGAAGAAGGAATAGGGAGAAAAAGAAAACTAAATGGGTGGGATGAGTGGAAGAACAAAAAGAGATCGTCTCTTTTATTTTTTGTTTTTCTACTTGTTTTATTTTTTCTTCTTATTTTAATGATTTATTGTTCAAAATGTTCATATTTACGCTTTTCGTTCGCATGAATTACAATCATTTTGTCCAGCTCAACCATTTTGTTGTTACATATGCTTGGTAAACGGTCAAAAGTGTATAAATTTCATATTATGATCGAGTTTAATCACATAATTTTTCTCCTTAAAAAAAGTATCATGATTCCACCATATTCTTAACTTTATATTGCAGGAATAATTATAGAAGAATTGTTGTGCGTAGCATGAAAAAAAGTATTCAAGAAAAATACAATAAAGAAGTGTAAAATCGAGTTATGATTCATCACTGCCGTGACAATACACCAAGCCTCGATTTGTTGTGATGAAATCGACGAAATCTGAACTTAGAATGACAAATTCTCATATCTCTAAATGCAAAATTTAGATTTACCGTGGAGATCTAGAACCAAATCGAGAAGTCATCATGAAACTTCTTATATATTGCCCGATCAGAAGAGAGCATCGGAGTGGATAGAATGCTTAGAGCTAGAAGTGTGAATCCAAATTCTTAATAAGCTTCTCTATTTTATTTCTTTCACTGGTAACGAGTTATCTTTAAATCACAATCGTGGTTTAGTTGTTGTTTCTAAATAAATTTCAGTATAGGAAATTACTCTAGTTCCTGCTTTTAATTAAATAGGGTGAATTCTTCTTCTTGAATATTTCTTTTTATTTTCTTATTTAACGGAATATTTTTATTGTTAGTACTAATTCTAGTATGAAATAACTTTTCTTGTGATGGGAGAAAGACAAGTCTTAATATACAAACAAGTCTAAATAGAAGAAAATACATATGTTTGTTTCGGTACAATGAAAACAAACTGAAGTAAAGGAAAGGGACTTTGGCCTGCGAACGCCATCTAGGCTACCTCGAGAGTCCCTGGATTGAAGATAGCTCCCAGATAAAAATTTTACTGCTGCTGCCCAAAAGGTGCTCTTGGATCTATGCATAAAGAAATGCACATAGTGTAGCATCAGTACAACCGACCCCATGTGCTAGTAAGTGCCTGGCCTAACCCTGACGAAGTAGTGACGAGGATAGACCGGACTACCAAATTCCACTTGTACAATCCTATATACATATATATACAATAAAAGGGAAAGAGATACCGAAAACTACACAGTTAAAAGGGAGGAAAACATGCTGCAGGGGAGTACAATTAGAATATAAAAATCATCAGCGTAAATAAGAAACAAGACACAACAATAATTATCAAAGAATAAGAATTCACTAGTTGCACGGCATCAACCTTCGTGCTTTTACTCTCGTTATCACTCAAAGCAACTGAATAAAATGCACGGAATCACCCTTCATAATTTCTCTCACATAACTCTCATTTCATGTCACAGAATGACGCATCATGCAAATATATTTAAATCAGAGCACGGAATGTACCTTCGTGCATAAATAGTCAAAATATAGCACAGAATGACCCTTCGTGCAAATGTGATCGGAAATAGCACGGAATGACCCTTTGTGCAATATTACTCTTCCTCACCCAAACAACGGTCACAACCAAATGGGCAAGAGGCATAACAAATAGTAAGAACTATCCCGGCAAGGGAATAACACAAATAACAACTAAGTCCCGGCAAGGAAAAAATAACAATAACTTTCACAACCCGCCAAAGGTAATACCTAATATATTCAAACCATCCCAGCAAGGGATTTAACCACAAATCCTTTCAATACTTTTGTCTCCTACTCAATAGCATTTATCATTTGAGCCAACGCTCCAAAAATGTTACTATTTCACAACTTATCCTCAAACTCTTCACATTTGTAGAAATCATAATTTAGCTTAGGAGAGTTCCAAATTATCTTAAAAACAAGTACATACAAAGACCCACGGTCATGCTAGACTCCGGTGTATAGACACTCGTCACCACGCCTATACACCGCACTCGATTATTTAGCAAATAGTAATTTATAATACTCTAATCCAATTCTCGCAAGCCAAAGTTAGATCAAACACTTACCTCGAATGCTCTAACTCAACTCACTCCTCTAGAATAGCTTTACCCCTCAGATTCAACACCAAACCGCTCCAATCTAGTCACAAATTCTACTTGAATCAATTTGAATACATAAAAATGAATTCCCCCAAAGTTTGTTCAAAATATTCACAATGCCCCCGGTCCCACATGGTCGAAACTCGAGGTCCGGACCAAAAGTTGGTTACCCATCCCCCATGATTCCAATTATATGATTAGTTTTGTAATCGGACCTCAAACTGAGGTCCTACTTCCCAATTTTTGAAAACCCTAAGCCTTAACCATACCCCCAATTCCCATTTATGAAAATACTTGATCGAAGTTGAAATCATGTTAAAAGATGTTAAAGAGTGAGAAAAATAAGTTAGAAATCACTTACCAATCGTTATGGAGAAGAAAAGTTATTTGGAAAATCGCCTCTTAGGTTTTGGGTTTTTGAAAAGTGAAAAATGACTGAAAATCCCAAACTTATATACTTTACTGGGGTTGGCGCGGACCACACAGGAATGTCCTGCTGCCGCACCGAAGAAAGGAGAAAAGACGACTCTCTGAACCTGTCCATGCGGATCGCGCAGAAATGCACTGCGGCCGCGTGGCTTCCAGCGCGGACCGCACTGATTTGGTGCGCGGCTGCGCTGGTTGAACTCAAACCATAGACCTCACTGAACCTGGCCACGCGGACCACGCAGAAATGTACTACGATCGCGTGGCTTCTAGCGCGGACCGCGTGGAAATGACTGCAACCGCGTTGGGCCTACAACACTACCACATCTGATATTTTAAGCCAAAGGTCTCCCGGGACCTACTCAAAACTCACCCGAGCCCTCGGGGCTCTAAACCAAACATACACATAACTCCAAAAACATCCTACACACTAATCTGTGCGATCAAATCGCTCAAACATATCATAATTCATTAAATTAGGTCTCAAGACCCATGATTTCCTTCCCATTTCCAAGAAACATAAATTTTACAATTTCTGGCTCAAAACACTTGAAATGACGTCCAAATTTTACCAAACTTTACAGCAATCGTTTAAATCATATATAAGACATGTACCGGACATTAAAACCAAAATACGAGTCTGATACCACAGTCTTTTAATAAATTTTTATTTTTATTTTCCTTAACAATTTCAGGAAAAAAATTCACAGAAAAATTCTTTTCCTCGGGCTCTAGACCTCGGAATTTGACTCCAGGCACATCCCGAGTCCCATATTTTTCTATGGACCTCTCGGGACCATCACATCACCGGTCCGGGTCCGTTTACCCAAAATTTTGACCAAAGTCAACTATATCAATATTAATAACATAATTCTTCAAATTTTTCATAGAATTCATATATTTTAACATAACAATTCTCCGGCTTCGCGCGCCGGACTGCACAAGCAAATCTAGGAAAGCAAAAGCGAGGTTTCCAAGGCCTTGAAAACACGAAAAAGGAGAAATATGGTGATGACCCATTTGGGTTGTCACATTCTCCACCTCTAAAACAATCGTTCGTTCCCGAACGGATAAAAGAAAGAAGTACCTGAGTCAGGAAATAGATGAGGGTAACAAGTCCACATATCATACTCGGACTCCCAGGTCGATGCCTTAGGAGGCTGAGCTATCCACTGAACACGCACTGAAGGAAAACTTTTCGACCTCAATTGTCGAACTTGCCGGTCTAGAATAGATACCGACTCTTCCTCGTAGGACAGATCCTTGTCCAACTGGACAGTGCTGAAATCTAACACGTGGGTAGGATCACCGTGATACCTCCGAAGCATAGACACATAAAACACTGGATGCACGACCGACAGGCTAGGTGGCAAGGCAAGTCTATAAGCTACCTCTCCCACTCGATCAAGTATCTCAAATGGACCAATGTACCTAGGGCTAAGCTTGCCCTTTTTCCCAATCTCATCATGCCCTTCATAGGCGATACGCGGAGCAACACTCGCTCACCAACCATGAAAGCCTTGTCTTGAATCTTACAATTCGCAAAACTCTTTTACCGCGACCGAGCCGAACGAAGCCTGTCCTGAATAATCTTGAACTTATCCAAGGACTCATGGACTAAATCTGTACCCAATAACCGAGCCTCTCCCGGCTCGAACCATCCAATTAGGTACCGACATTGCCTACCATACAATGTCTCATAAGGAGCCATCTGAATGCTGGACAGGTAGTTGTTGTTGTAGGCGAACTCTGGTAAAGGTAGAAACTGGTCCCAAGAGCCTCCAAAATCAATAACACAGGCTAGGAGCATATCCTCCAATATCTGAATAGTCCTCTTGGACTGATCATCTGTGTGAGGATGGAATATTGTACTCAACTGAATCTGGGTGCCTAACTCCTGCTGAACTGCTCTCCAAAAGCGCGAGGTAAATTGCGTACCCCGATCTGAAATAATAGATATCGGCACACCATGAAGGCGAACAATCTCTCAGATATAGATCTGAGCTAGTCATTCTGATGAGTAGGTGGTGGTAATAGGAATTAAATGTGCTGACTTGGTCAGCCTATCAACAATGACCCACATAGAATCAAACTTCTTTTGGGTCACCGGAAGTCTAGTAACAAAGTCCATAGTAATCTGCTCCCACTTCCACTCGGGAAGCTCAATCCTCTGAAACACACCACTAGGCCTCTATTGCTCATACTTGACCTGCTGACAATTCAAACATCGAGCCACGTATCCAACAATGTCCTTCTTCATCCTACGCCAGCAGTAATATTGCCGCAAGTCCTGATACATTTTTGCGGCGCCCGGGTGAATAGAATACCGAGAACTATGGGCCTCAACTAAGATCAACTCTCGAATACCATCAACATTGGGCACATATACTTTCCCCTGCAACCTCAGAACTCCATCCGCATCTAGAGTCACCTTTGTGGCACCTCTACGCTGCATAGTGTCTCTCAAGACACACAAATAAGGGTCATCAATCTACTGATTACGGACACACTCCAATAATGAAGAACGAGCGACCGTGCAAGCTAAATCTAGGCTAGGCTAAAAAATGTCCAACCTCACAAATCGATTGGCCAAGGCCCGAATATATAATGCAAGCGGTCTCCAGCTGACCGGAATACAGGCAAGACTACCCATGTTGGCTGACTTCCTGCTCAATGCATTCGCCACCACATTGGCTCTCCCCGGGTGGTACAAAACAATGACATCATAATCCTTCAGTAGCTCCAACCATCTCTGATGCCTCAAGTTCAACTCTTTCTGGTTGAACAAGTATTGTAGAATCTTGTGATTAGTGTATACCTCACACGTCACACCATATAAGTAATGCCTCCAAATCTTCAAAGCATGGACAATGGCTGCCAACTCTAGATAATGGACTGGGTAATTCTTCTCGTGAATCTTCAACTGCCTCAAAGCATAAGCAATGACCCTGCCATCCTACATTAATACTGTGCCAAGCCCAATGCGAGAAGCATCATAATAAAATGTATAACGCCCTGAACCTATGGGCAAAACCAATACTGGTGTCGTAGTCAAAGCTATCTTGAGCTTCTGAAAGCTCTCCTTAAACTCTTCTGACCACTTGAACTAGGCACCTTTTTGGGTCAACCTAGTCATCGGGGCGGCTATAGATGAAAATCCCTCAACAAAACGACGATAATAACCGGCTAACCCCAAGAAACTCTGAATCTCAGTAGCTGAAGCTGGTCGAGGCCAATTCTTGACTGCCTTAATCTTCCTCGGGTCTAGCTAAATGCCCTCTATTGATACTACATGACCCAGAAATGCAACTGAACTCAACCAGAACCCGCAATTTGAGAACTTGGCATACAACTGGCTATCCTTCAGAGTCTGGAGAACCACTATGAGGTGCTGCTCATGCTACTCCTGACTGCGGGAGTACACAAGAATGTTATCAATGAAGACTATCACGAAAAAGTCTAAATAAGGCTTGAACACTCGGTTCATCAACTCCACAAATGATGTTGGGGCATTGGTCAACCCAAATGACATTATCAAAAACTCATAATGCCCGTACCGAGTGCGAAATGCTGTCTTAGGGACATTAGACGCCCTAATCCTCAGCTGATGTTAGCCCCATCTCAAATCTATCTTTGAAAATACCTTCGCACCCTACAACTGATCAAACAAATCATCAATCCCCGGTAGTGGATACTTCTTCTTTATCATCACCTTGTTCAACTACCGATAATCAATGCACATCCTCATCGACCCATCCTTTTTCTTCACAAATAGAACTGGTGTGCCCCAAGAATAAACACTAGGCCTGATGAAGCCCTTATCGAGCAAGTCTTGCAACTGATTCTTTAACTCTTTTAGCACTAGCGGGGCCATTTATAACTGCGATTTTTACATAATTTATACCCCTTCTTACCTAAGCTTTGTGCATAAATTGATATAGATTAGTCCTGAATTTCTTACAAGTTACGCTTGATTGCAGATTTGAGCGACTAGATGATAAAGATCACAAATCGGCTCAGAAAGGAGTGAAATCTGTCAACCGTCAAGAGATGAGCTAAAGTGTGAGTTAAATTACTTGTGTGGACCGCAACCTTTTCTCATGCGGCCGCACAAGAGGATTCTGCAAATAACCAAATTCAAGAAACATGTACGGTCTGCACTGTTTTGCCACATAGACGCATAGGTAATGATCAGAGAACCTGCAATATTGGACATAATTCCACGCGGATCACATCCATTTCTACGCGGTCCGCAATGATGAAGAAATAGAAGCTCAGATTAAAAGTCATATTCCCACGCGGCCGCACACCAAAATAGTGTGGTCTGCGTGGGTGAATGATTAGAGAGTCAACACTGGAGAACAATCAACTGTGCGGCCGCACATCATTTCCACGAAGTTCGCGTGACTCAACCTACGCGGCCGCGTGGTATTTCTAGGCGGTCCGCATTCCAAGATCCAGTAGCTCAAATATTGAAGGCCTTTACCCTATGCGGCCACATGTCATTTCCATGCGATCCGCGACACACCCTCCGGGGCATTTTTGTCCAGTTTTTCCTGTGTTGTATAAATAGAATATTTTACTTTTTTAGGTTAAGTTCTTTTACACTGTACGAGCAGTTGAGCACGAGGCAACATTTATTTGCCTATTTTGGGCTATTTTCCTTAGATTAGAACGTGGAATTAAGTGTATTAATTTTGTAGTTCATAATTATGTTAATTTCTGCTATGATCTCTTTAATTTCTACTTCTTCCATGTCTAGCTAAACCCATTAGCTAGGGTTGTGGCTCAACCCTAGTGTGGATAATTAATGGGTATTTTTGCTTAAATGTTTGGATGATATTGGGTGTTTGGTTTTGGGTTGATTGTATGTTTTCATTTAGATTTTGTGATTGAAAATACTAAGTCTAGCTTAGTGGGTTTTGACTCTTCTTGAGAAAGGGAGTCTATGGCCTCTTAATCAACCCAACAAGAATTTGGGATGGACCCATGAGAATGGTAGTTCCAAGTAACGGATTAAACCTCGAGAGAGTAATTACCCAATTTGAACCTTAAAGTTGCTTGGGCAAATTAGCCTACCCAATTCGTCTCGACAAAGTCAATTGGGCAAAATCACTCTCTCTACTGAGAGGTGTGAGAGTGAGTACTAAAGTGCAACGGTTATCCAATTTTCCCTTCGATATCATTCTTGCGTTAGAATTATATACCCGTTAATTATTCACCTAGGTGAGTGCTACGATCCTAGTGTCCGCTCCTTATTGCATACACCTTAGAATTACAATTTAGCATAATCTAGTTCATAATTGTAGTTAATATATTTAGTTGATAAACAAGAAAATCAAAAATGTTAGAAGTCGAATTAGAAGCTACAACACTTTATTAGTCTTCACAAATACTTGACTCCAATATCGAGCTCCCTGAGGAAATTGACCCCAAAAACCACTATCGGGTAAAAGTTGTTAGCGCCCACTCTTCCTAACGGTTGAGTCCACAACGATCAGCCATACGATACGGCGGGATAGAAATGGGCTACATGTCTGGGGCCAGATCAATGCAAAAGTCAATATCGTCAGGTGGCATACCCGGCAGGTCTGAAGAAAAAACCTCTGGGAACTCCTGAACAATAGGAACTGAGTCGATAGATGGGACCTCTTTGCTAGAATCACGAACATATGACAAATAAGCTAAGCACCCCTTCTTGACCATGCGTCAAGCCTTAACATAAGAAATAACATTGCGGGTAATATGTCCTAGGGTCCCTCTCCACTCCAACTGGGGCAAGTTTGGTAAAGCCAAAGTCACGGTCTTGGCATAACAATCCAAGATCGCACGATACGGGAACAATCAATCCATCCCCAATATAACATCAAAATCAACCATGTCAAAAAGGAAAAAATAAACACGGGTCTCAAGAACCTCAAATACTACTACACAGGAACGATGGACTCTGTTGACCACTATAAAATCACCCACTGGCGTGGATACATATACAGGAATACCCAAGGCATCACTAGGAATAGCCAAGTGGGGAGCAAAATAAGACGACACATATAAATACGTGGACCCATGGTCAAATAACACTAAAGCATCCCCGTCATAACCAGAATAGTACCTATAATAACTTCATCGGAAGACTCAACCTCTGGCGTGGCTGGCAAAGCATAACACCGGGACTGGGCCCCTTCTCCCTGAACTGCATCTCTAGGATAATCAACCACTGGATGTCCTTTACCTCTGCCAGTCTGAGCTCCACCTCTACGATCCCTACATCCACCTATATGCTCTCTACCCGCGCCTCTAAGCTGGCTGGGTGGGCTGTGGATCACCTGCTGCCTGAATCATGGGGCGAGGACCCTACTGCTGAGAGTTACTTGATACTCGAGGGCAAAACCTAACAATGTGACCGGGGTCACCACAACCATAACAAGATCTCAACTATTATGACTGCTGGCCTTGTCATCCAGAATTTCATCCCTTGAAGCTCTGAAGTGGGGGTGCACTGATAGGATACTGATCTAAATAATACTACTGAGAACCACCGCTGACTGGAGTACCATGAGAAACCTGAAGCGCAGATTGAAAGGGTCTCGATGCCTGACCCCTACCATAGGAATCCCTACCTCCAGATGAGTTACCACTAAATCTACCAGAATGACAAGACCTTTTGTCCGACATCTGGCCACCTCTTCAAGTGAGGGCCATCTCAACTCTGCGGTCCGCATTGGCCGCCTCATGAAAGGAAATATCACTACCAACTCCTATGGCCATCTGAAGACGGATCGACTGAATTAATCTATCAATCAATCTTTCGACCCTCTCTCGCTCTGAAGAGTATCACAATTGCATGGCGTGCCAAATCCACAAATCTAGTCTCGTACTATATAATTGTCATGGAGCTCTACTGAGGCGCTCAAACGGCTTACGAAGTGCCTCTTGCTGATTGACGAGGAGAAGCTTCTCCAAGACTAACTCTGCGAACTAATCTCATGTCAAAGCTGGAGACCCTGCTGGTCTAGATAGGCAAAAATCTCTCCACCAAGTCTTGGCGGACCCTGCAAGCCTGAAAGTGCAAAAATCGACCCCGTTGGTCTCCACTATACCCATAGTCTTTAGAATCTCATGACAACTAAATAGAAAATCTTGGGGATCCTCTGATGAAGCACCGCTAAAAGTGGTGGTAAAAAGCTTGGAGAACCAATCAAGTCTCCATACAGAATCCGAATACATGGGCACTATATCATTAGCCTGAGCTGTAATACCTGTCTGAGTTGCCACTATGGGCTCAACCAGTGGAACCTGAGTCCGATGAGCTACCTACTCCGGAGTACGTAGCAGGAGTCTGAACCTCTCCTCCATCTTGAGAAGTGGCTAGTGCTACTGGCAGTAAACCCGCTCTAGTGTCATTGTCCATAAAGCATGCCAGTCGGACTAGAGCATCCTGAAGATCCGGGTTGAACATAACCCCTCCTGGGACCTGAGCTGGGCCCAGTAGAGCAGTTGGGGCTGGAACCTCCTCGTCATAATCAATATGAGGCTCCACCTCTGTAACTGCTGCTTGGGGATGTTCTATGGCCCTACCACGGCCTCTGGCACGGCCTTGGCCTCTGCCCCTTATAAGAGCTGCTACGCGGTAGAAGAAGACGCACGTGTTCTCTCTATCTGCGAAAGAACATAGTAGAAGGACAATCAGTATATGAGAAACAGATTCACACGACAAGAAAGAACAAAAGTGAAACATTTCCTAACTATGTAGCCTCTGGGGGATAAATATAGATGTCTCTATACCGATCCCTCAGACTCTACCAAGTTTGTCCGTGAGTAGCGAGACCTATGCAACCTAGAGCTCTGATACAAACTTGTTATGACCCGAATTTATCCCACCATTGGGCGTCGTGATGGCGCCTACTAACAGAGCTAGGCCAACCAAAAAATTACACGTTCTCTATCCAACCTCAACAATATAATATTCTAACAACATATAAATAAGAGCGGAAGACTTTAAGTTTAACAAAATGATATAAAAGTGCGGAAGTTTGAAATACGTCACTACCCAAAATATGGTGTCACTAGCTCACGGACTACTATAGAACACTACATACAAATCTAATGGAAGAAAATGCATATGTCTGTTTCAGTACAATGAAAACAAACTGAAGTAAAGGAAATGGACTTCGGCCTGTGAACGCCAGCTAGGCTACCTCGAGAGTCCCTAGATTGAAGATAGCACCCAGATAGAAATATTACTGCTGCTGCCCAAAAGCTGCTGGATCTGTGCACTAATAAATGCACAGAGTGTAACATCAGTACAACCGACTCTATGTGCTGGTAAGTGTCTGGCCTAACCCCGGCGAAGTAGTAACGAGGATAAACTGGACTACCAAATTCCACTTGTACAATCCTATATACATATATACAATAGAAGGGAAAGAGATACCGAAAAATACACAGTTAAAAGGGAGGATAACATGCTGTAGGGGAGTACAATTAGAATATAAAAATCATCAGCGTAAATAAGAAACAAGACACAACAATAATTATCAAAGAATATGAATTCACTAGTTGCACGACATCAACCTTCGTGCTTTTACTCTCGTTCTCACCCAAAGCAACTGCATAAAATGCACGGCATCACCCTTCATGCTTTCCCTCACATAACTCTCATTTCATGTCACGAAATGACGCATCGTGCAAATATATTCAAATTAGAGCACGGAATGTACCTTCGTGCATAAATAGTCAAAACATAGCACGGAATGATCCTTCGTGCAAATATGATCGGAAATAGCACGGAGTGACCCTTTGTGCAATATCACTCTTTCTCACCCAAACAACGGTCACAACCAAATGGGCAAAAGGCATAAACAAATAGTAAGAACTATCCCGGCAAGGGAATAACACAAATAACAATTAAGTCTCAGTAAGGGAAAAATAACAATAACTTTCACAACCCGGCAAGGGTAATCCCAATTCAAACCATCCAGTAAGGGATTTAACTACAACTCCTTTCAATACTTTCGTCTCCTACTCAATAGCATTTATCATTTGAGCCAACGCGCAAAAAAATATTTATTATTTCACAACTTATCCTAAAACTCTTCACATTTGTAGAAATCCAATTTAGCTTATGAGAGTTCCAAATTATCTCAAAAACATGTACATACAAAGACCCACAGTCATGCTAGACTCAGGTGTATAGACACTCGTCACCAAGCCTATACACCTCACTCGATCATTTAGCAAATTAGTAATTTATAATACTCTAATGCTATTCTCTCAAGCCAAATTAGATCAAACACTTACCTCGAATGCTGCAACTCAACTCACTCCTCTAGAATAGAATTACCTCTCGGATTCACCACCAAACTGCTCCAATCTAGTCACAAATTACTTGAAGGTATTAACAAATGCTACTCGAATCAATTTGAATGCATGAAAACCAATTTCCCCAAAGTTTGTTCAAAAATTTCCTAAATACCCCCAGGCCCACATGGTCGAAACTCGAGGTTCGGACAAAAACCTGGTTACCCATTCCCCCATGATTCCAATTATATGATTAGTTTTGTAATCGGACATCAAATTGAGGTCCAACTTCCCAATTTTTTGAAAACCCTAAACCAAACCCCCAATTCTCATTTATGAAAATCCTTGATTGAAGTTGAAATCATGTTAAAAGATGTTAAGGAGTGAGGAAAAAAAGTTAGAAATCACTTACCAATCGTTTTGGAGAAGAAAAGTTGTTGGAAAATCGCCTCATAGGTTTTGGGTTTTTGAAAAGTGAAAAATGACTGAAAAATCCCGAACTTATATACTTTATTGGGGCTGGCGGGGACCGCACAAAAATTTCCCGCGGTCGCGCCGAAGAAAGGAGACAAGACGACTCTCTGAACCTGTCCACACAGACCGTGCAGAAATGCACCGTGGCCGTGTGGCTTCTAGCGCAAACCGCACTGATTTTCTGTGCGATCGCGCTGGTTGAACTCAAACCATAAACCGCACTGAACCTGGCCACGCGGACCACGCAGAAATGTAACACGGCTGCGTGGCTTCCAACACGGACCATGCGTAAATGTTCGCAACCGCGCTGGGCCTGCTACACTGTCACATCTGATATTTTAAGCCTAAGGCCTCCCGTGATCTACTCAAAACACACTCAAGCCCTCGGGGCACTGAACCAAACATACACATAACTCCAAAAACATCCTACGGACTAATCCGTGCAATCAAATCGCTCAAACACATCATAATTCGTTAAATTAGGTATCTAGACCCATGATTTCCTTCCCATTTCCATGAAACATAAATTTTACAGTTTCTAGCTCGAAATACGTCAAATGACGTCCAAATTTAACCAAACTTTACAGCAATCGCTTAAAACATATATAAGACATGTACCGGGCATCATAACTAAAATATGAGTCTGATACCACTGTCTTTTAAATAAATTTTCATTTCCAGTTTCCTTAACAATTTCAGAAAAATAATTTCACAGAAAAATTCTTTTCCTCGGGCTCTAGACCTCGGAATTCTACTCCGGGCACCTGCCCGAGTCCTATATTTTTCTATGAACCTCCCAGGATTGTCACATCACCAGTACGGGACCGTTTACCCAAAATATTAACCAAAGTCAACTATATAAATATTAATAACATAATTCTTCAAAATTTTCACAGAATTCATATATTTTAACATAAAAATACTCTGGCTTCGTGCTCAAACTGTGTATGCAAATTGAGGCAATCAAAAACGAGGTTTCTAAGGCGTCGAAAGCTTGGAAAAAGGGAGAAAGACGGTGATGACCCTTTTGGGTCGTCACATGTCTCTACGATTTTGCATAACTCTACTAAAAAATGTTTGTGTTGAGAATCTATTGACTAGTGCATAATATGCCTAATTTATTACATAAGTATTTAATTTATATGGATTAAACTCCGTAGAGATTGATAAGGGAATAAATGTTAGCAATATACTTTTTGCTACAAACATGCACTTTTGACCTTTAACTTAATGAAAATGGGAGTAGTTCACTTTAAAATTTAAGTTGAAGCAAATAATTGCTCGTGGAAAGGTGAAATTTGTAACAAAAATGAGTAGATAATATTGACTAAGAACAAGATGGAAAGAAGAACAATTTAACAAAATACTGTGTCATAGCAAGCCACTGCCTTGAAAGCGATTTCAGCTCGACTGGGTGCAAATCGTTAAGGCAGGTCACTCCCCAAGGTTCCACAGCACCTCCAAACATGGGCACTCGTGGATGAAAGTTAAGAATTTGCACAATACAATTGCCCAAGAAGAAGAGAAAATTGATCACGCCCAACTCTAGGCCTAAAAAGGATAAACGATCACTGCAAATATAATCCGGTCTAAAAGTTTGAAGTCGAATTCCACAAAGAACTAGGGTTTAGCTGTATATATTTAATATCACTAAGAAGATAAGATTGAAAATAAATAAACAGATAAAAACTAACTATGCTTGAATTGTAAACAATTTGAATAAAGGTCTAAGGTAATGGTTTCCCTCGTTGTTGATTTCTTTGGTTGTATATTTCTTATAGATGTGACTTAGTTGACTTTATCAATCATGAACTCTCCAACTACCACAAATCTCTCTCAAGCAATTATGATAATTTACTATATGCACTCTCTCCAGCTACGCTAACTAGATTCACATTACAGTTCACTTAGATTGCACCCAAGGTCTCGTTATCTCTAATCCAACCTCTAAACCATCGGTTATGACTCTCGTCTATACTCAGGGAGTGGTGTTGTCCAAACAACTACCTAAATATGCACTCTCTCAAGCAGATACATAATAAATAGGAACGTCTAATTGAGATCCATTCAATTAACCAAAATCAAAGCGTAGTTGAACAAATAGAGATTAACAACCAACTCAAAACTATATTAATATAACAACCAATTCAACCCCAACGGGTTTCACCAAAACCTTAGATAACAAATTAGCTACTCATAATAGTATGTAAAACTAAAATATCAAAAGTCATAACCAATAATGAAAAATAAGAAGAGGAAGGAAAAACTTGTTGAAGAATTCTCCACCTTGCTCTCAATGTGTTCTTGCCTCCTTAGGTATAATTTGTGTCCAAAATATGTCCCCCCCCCATCTTCAAAACAGGTTTAGGACCCCTTTTATACAAGTTGGAATAGTGTAGGGACGAAATAACCTTGTCCCAGATGAAATAGAACTTCTTTTTTATGCCTGGAGCGGTGCGGCCGTGGCCAAAACGTTGTAGGACCGCGGTCGGACAAGCTCTTTGATTTTCTGCCGCGGTCAATTTTGCTGTTGCAGTTTCGACCGCGTTTTCACCTTGTTCCCTCTGGAATTTGGAAAAACATAAAACATGAAAATTGTAGACCTTTGAATTTGCTTTCCAACCTTATATTGTGGAGCCCAAATATAGTTCTGAAAAAAACGTTATGTCTATTTTACTAGACAATGCACAATATGCCTTCTCAAGTCTTTGTTCGTACTTAATTATCAAATTTGACCCACGAATACGATTCCGGCTTAATTCCTTGCGCTTTTTCTCAGACTTCAAAGCTCCAAATCACTTGAATTCATTCCATACATCTATATAGCTCGGAATCACTCCTACAAGGCATAAAACACATTGTAAGTGCAAAACACTAGCTTAAAGCACAAACTCAACTAAAGTGCAGTAAATTAGAGTGTAATAATCGATTAAAATACATAATTATAGCCTATAATCAAATATTAAGGTATTTTATGAGTTGGAAAATTCACAAAGTAGACCAGGAAGAAAGAAATGATTAGCTAGATGTATTCTTGGTTAAGAATTTAGTGATTATGATTGCTAATTCATAACCTATTTATAGGAAATTATGGAGGTTGCATGTATGACTAGTGTCGAGAGACTTTTGAAACTTGTCCCATTATGTTAGTCCATTTGGCTCCACTATTGACAAGTGTATCTTGTCTTCCATGCATAAAGACATTTGGCTCCAATATTGACAAGTGTATCTTATCTTCCATGCATGAAGACATATGGTAGATTTGCATAGCCATTTGCCCAGGTCATTCAACACTTGGCTTTAAGGCTTCATGCGAGAGGCCACTTGGAAATAAATAAAAAAACTCATGGCTATTGATTGTAATTGGAATTTCAAAAAGAATTTTTTGACTTTGCATTATGAATAATTCCAACAATCTCCCACTAATGCAAAGACAAAAATAAAACTATTCTGGGCAAAAGAAGGAACATGTACTTAAGTGTCAATATCTTTCGATTTGAATTGACACGTAGTAAAATGAGGCAACAACTAACATCCACAAAGTGAAGTACTCTTGAACGGAATGGACATTAATTGAGACCCCCACAACACATACTATATCCTTAATTTTGTGTAAACTCTGTGACTAACAAAGTGCTTTTATGGTCATGCACATACCTTTGGTCTCAAGAGTGTTGTAGAAAGATATCCCAAGTCTTTCATAAAAGGCGACCACACCTTTACACTCACGTAGGTGATTCCATCAAGTATTTCTACATATAGACTGCCTCAAGGCTATGGAATCATTAAGAGCACAATAAGCTCAACCTTATAAAGCATTACTACACGCCATAGAAATAGGAAATAAAGTGTATATTGAGGTTTCATATGACTTTGTTTGACCACAAACGGGTATCTACCATACTTCCCCAATCCATGGGCTTTATCCCCATCCCCCTCGACATTTCAAGGATAACTCTCCTTGCGAAACCCTTGGTTAAAGGATCCGCCAAATTTCTTTTGGGTCTTACATATTCCAAGGAAATATCACCATGCTTCAACAACAGTTTTACTGCACCATGCTTAATGCTTATATGTCTTCTTTTTCCATTGTAAACACTATTTTTGGCAATTCCAATTGCTTCATATGAGTCACAATGTAGAAAACTTGGTGAAGATTGTCTCCCCACAAAGGCACGTCTACCAATAAGTTTCTCAGCCACTCGTCTTCTTGCCCTGCCAACTCAAGAGAAATGAATTCAGACTCTATAGTAGATCGTGTTATACAAGTCTGTTTTGAAGACTTCCATAAAATAGCACATGCACCCAAAGTGAACACATAGACACTAGTGGAGCTAACTTCATCATTGTCAATAGCGCAATTTGCATCACAAAATCCTTCTAAAACAGCATGAAATTTATTAAAATGCAAACACTAATCCATAGTACCCCTCAAATATCTTAACAAGTGATGAAGAGCATTCCAGTATTCACTACTAGGGTTGCGAGTATATCTACTCAATCTACTAACAGTATAAGAAATATCATGTCGTGTATAATTCATGAGAAACTTTACACTACCAATTATTTTAGCACACTCAGTTTGAGAAATACTAGATTCCTTATTCTTTTTCAAGTATATGCTAAGATCATAAGGAGTCCTCACAGGTGCTACATCAAAACAATTAAACCTTTTCAACATTTTCTCAATATAATAAGACTAAGACGGTAAAAACCCATTAGAAGTTCTTTTAATTTTAACCCCTAAAATCACATATGCTTCTCCAAGAACTTTCATTTCAAATTTAGAAGACAAAAAATTCTTAGTCTCATTAACAACACTTACATTAGGGCCAAAGATTAATATGTCATCCATATACAAACATACAATAACACAGTCTGATCCTCTCATCTTGGAATAAACACAAGTATTGGATGCGTTAACAACAAAATTATTATCCACTAATGTGTTATTAAACTTTTCATACCATTTCTTAGGTGTATGCTTTAGACTATACAAAGACTTTCTCAATTTGCATACTTTATTCTCCCGTCCTTGGATCATAAATCCCTCAGGTTGAGTCATTAGATCTCTTCCTCCAAATCACCATTTAGAAAAGTCATTTTAACATCCATTTGATGTATTACTAAGTTATGAATAGAGGCTACAACAATAAGAGTTCTAATAGTTGCTATTTTAGTCACAGGAGAATACGTGTTAAAGTTCTTTTGATTAAAACCCCTAATAACAAGGCTCGCCTTATATTTTTCAGTTGTACCGTCTTGTCTCAATTTCTTCTAAAATATCAACTTGCTACTTATGGGTTTACAACCTTTAGGAAAATTAGACAAGTCCCAAATATGATTAGAAACTATAAAGTTTAATTGACTTTTAATGACCTATTTCCAAAAACTAGCATCTATTGACCTCATTGCTTCACTATATGTCTTAGGGTCTTCTTATATTAAATAGATTGACACTAATTCAGCACTCAAAACATCAAGATCAATATTTTCAGTCAAGAAAGTAGTGATAAAGTCAGGGCCAAAGCTAGTTTCAATTCTACGCCTCTTGCGTCTTCTAAGTTTATTTTCATGCTCATTAGCAGTAGCACTAAAGGCAAAATATGAGAATTAACATGCATAGATGTAGAAGCATCATTAGTCACATCACTAGGAACATTATTTTTCAATAAAAAAACATGTTCAATATATTATGCATCTCTAGATTCACAAATAGAATTATCATTCAAAGACATAATTCTATATGCAGAACTGTTTTAGGCATAACCAATAGAGATTAATTTAAAAGTCTTGGGTCCAACAGTTACTTGTTTTAAATCAGGTAGACCAACCTTCGCCAAACATCCCCACACTTTCAAAATTTTAAGTTAGGGGCAAACCCTTTCATAACTCATATGGAGTTTTATCTAACTTATTATGGGGGACATTATTAAGAACATAACATACAGATAAAACAGCTGCCCCTACTTATTATCATATAAACCCGAACTCAAAAGCATAGAATTCATCATTTCCTTAAGGGTTCTATTTTTCCGTTCGGCAACATCATTTTGTTGGGGAGTATATGGAGCACTAATCTCATGTATAATACCATTTTTCCTCACAAAAGGCTTCTAGAGTATTAGTACTATATTCACCACCCATGTTAGGTTTAAGTCTCTTAATTTTTCTATCTAATTGATTATTTACTTCTGCCTTGTATTTTAAAAACATGCTTTCACCTTCATATTATGACTTAAGAAGATAAACCTTAGTTTATCTAGAAAAGTCATCTACAAAGGTGATGTAGTATTTCTTTCCACCTTTACTAATAGTGTTTATGAAATATGCTAAGTCTGAATGTACTAGTTCAAGCAATTCTATTTTTCTACTAGTTACATTATTAAAATTCTTTTTGGTATGTTTTTCTTCTACACAAATAGGACACTTAGAAAAATTATCAACATTAACTGCATGAATTAATTCTATTTTTTAAGTCTTAATAGAAGCAATATTAGCATGCCCTAGTCTACCATACCACAAATCAATAGACTCACTAATATAAGCAGAATTGAAAGTACTAGCATAATTAGTAATCTATTGAGCGATGTTTAGTATAAATAAACACCCCCACTAAGGTAACCTTTTCGAACAAAATCTCCCCCACGAGAAATAATAACTTTATCAGATTCAAGAATAAGCTTAAGATCTGTTTTGTTGAGAGCGTACAAGAAACTAAGATTCTACGAAGGGAGGGTGTGAACACGTGATTTTGCCCTATATGAGAATTACTCCCAAAAAAATTCAAAATAAAAAGTTTTGTGTTGTGTGCGATTTTCAGTGAATTTTGTGTAATTTCTTAATTATTATTTATATTTTTGTCTACACGTTTTATTTGTAAATTAATATAAAATACAAAAATATGTTGCATTTACATTTAGGTTTTATTAGGGGTAATTAAGTTTGTTTCCCAAAATACAAAATCACAAAAATAATACGCTTTATATTTAGCATTTAAAGGCCTAGTTGTGTGATTTATATTTTAATTAATATTTAATTATGTGTGTTAATTGTTAGTAGAAGTTAATTGGTTTTTGTTTTTAATTTTTTTTTTTTGATTCTATAACATAGTCTAGAATTTTGGTTAATAAGTTAGGAATTAAGTAGAAAAAGAAGAAAAGAAATAGGAAACAAGGCCAACAAAAACGGACAAGGCCCACCACTCTACCAAGCCCAAATTCGAGCCCTCCTACCTGGCCCAAGAGACTCGGCTACTGTGACGTCCAAACGATGTCGTACCTGTCATGCCACTCCTGAGACGTTGGATCACACCAATCCAATGATTAAGATTAACCCTTCCCATAACCCGCTTAACCCGTTACCCGTCTCAACCCCCCCGGTATTAAACCAAAGGACCCCGTTTTTTACTGAACGACCCCGTTACTTTCCCCAGCATTTAATCCAAGCCGTTCAGATTGTTTGATCCAATGGCTCAGATTATTTGAGCCATTTTAATATACCCAAAAAATCCAAACCCTTTTGCCTCGCCTCCTTCCCAAATGACCCATCTTCCCTTCATCTCTCTCACCAAAACCGAACACACCCCAGGAACCCTAGCTCCGCCCTCCTTCTCCACCGCCTGAAACCCGGCAGCAACCATCCCAAACACAACCAAAACAACACCACATGACCATCATAACCCCCTCTCTACGAATCCTGGATTAGTTTTCCTCGAATCACGACCAAGCTTCTCGAATCTTGAATCTAAGAAGCTTGGTCAAACCCTAGTTTACCCAATAAATCCCAAAATCGCACCCAATAATCTCATTGAATTCCTCGTCATTAATCCCTAACCAAATTGGCTTGAATCCGAGTAAAACTCGTCGAATAACAGATCTAGGGTTCAACGGCCCAAGACTGTATCGGAGCTTTCAGGCTCGAATGGGTTCTAGTTAATATTATTGGCACATTTCTTACGAAATAAGCCTATAATACTAACTTGAAATCAACTTCGAAATGCATGCTGTTTGGAAACTGAAAAATCAGTAAATTTTCTTGAAAATCTTATCTTTGTATTTTTTTGTTTTTTGTTCTTTTGTTTGTGTAAAGATGTGATTATCTTCTCTTAGGTTTTAGTTCAAGACAATCCGGTTAATATTTCACTTCTTTTCTGATTCTTGTTGGAATAATATTCCAGTGTTCGTCAGAATGGTTCAATCATTATTCGTTTTCCTAAATTAGGTTTGAAATTCGTCTTTTATTCATTGCTTTTCATCCTCTTTCAGACTTTTTTCTTGGTCCATTTACTTCTGATTGATTGGCATATGCTATAAATTGTCAAGTCGATTTGTCGATTAATCTGTCCTGATCGTGGTCCAATAGTTCTGGTCAAAAGTTTTGTTGATATTTTGAAATTGCCTCGTTTCTATGTGAGATTGGATCCCTTGCTCTTTGTAAGTTCTTTGTTCTTGCATATGAATTCAGTTTGAATTACGTTCAGTGTATTGATAGAGTTCATGTGTGCTTCCTTAGGTTTTGTGTTAATTTATTCCCTGTATGATATAGTTGAATTTGACCTTAGTAGTCCAATCTGATTCTGCCCTAATTCTTTAATTCTTCCCTTTTGTTATGAATGCTGATTTGAGAAAAGGGTTGAGTGGTCTGTCAGATGAATACCAGTGAACCATTAAGCCAATTGACTAGTGGGAATCAGAGAATAAGATGGGTTATTGGCTTTAAAAAATGAAACGACAGGCAATTGAATTAACTAGTGGCTTTACTAGTTGGAAATCAAAGAATAACATGGGGTGTTTAAGGGGATTGCATAGAAAAATAAGCTGTCCATACCCATGCTAGGAATTAAAATAATAGAAAAATGGGTTAGTGATAAAAGGATCAGAGAATAACATGGGATCTTAATAAAGAATTAAAAGCTGGTATTACTTTTCAATACTTAAGAGCTGAAGATCAGAAACTGAATGGCTAAAAATGATTAAAAAGATTATGGTGTGCACATATGCTAAAGGAATAACAGGTTGGAAAGATAGAATACTTTGAATTTGAAAAAAAGGGTCTGTTTTAGTTATAAAAGGGGGAAGATGCCTTAAAAACAAGGGATATTGAAGAGAGTTTTGAAAAAACAAAGAGATAGTGGAAGAGGAGCAAAAGGATCCCATTTTACCCTTTTTGGTTTAAGTGTGCTTCTCTAGTTCATAGTTTGAATTAAAACTCCTAAAGCCTCTTCTTCTTTTTTAAAAGATCAGAAGAATAATGAATTTGAATTAGGAATTTTGTCCCTAATACTGTTACATTGCTTCCGAGGTTAGAAACAATTGAGTTTCTCTGTTGCTATTCCCACACCTGAGTGTCCAATTTGTTCAAAGGGTTCTGTTGAGTAAATTGGAGTTTTCTGATTGTTTGCTGCTTGATTTCTCTGGAGTTATTGGTTTTCTTAAGTTCTCTATTGATTTGAACTTATCATAAGGACTTTAATTTTGTTACTGGCTGTGTACTTTATGTCCTTAAGTGGTTCAGTTGTTGTTGGTCGTTGTTGTTTTGCCGTAAACTACTATTGATTTCTTTCCTCCATTTTTTGTGCTTTCGAATTCCAGGTATGCCTTCGAAACACAGCTGATGTAACCATTTGCACCGAGAGATCGGATTTTGAAATGAAGTGCTGTCCTGAAAATCATCCTAAAAAATAGATATTAAAGTTCATCCATGCTTGCTTAGTTTCTGTTTTTTAGGCATAAGTTGAAACTGTATAACTGTAATGAAATTAAAACTGTGTAAAAACTAGCAAGTTTCAAACTGAATTTGCATTGAGACTTTAGATACACAATTTGTTAAAGTCAATTAGTTTGAGCATGATGAGATGGAAGTTTGATTTATTTTAGCCATTAATATAGTATAGTTTGATTGACGTCGGGTTTCTCCACGTGATTTCCTTTTGTAGTTAAGCAAATAAGATAAATAGCCAATGTCCTAGGCATTAATGCTAGTTCGACTTGGGTCGCATAGCTCCGAACTCGTCAATTAACATCATATTAATAATGGTGGAATCCAAGATAAACAATTTCACATCTAATAATGAAGCATTGCGAAATACCCCTTCATGATAAAGTTGATTAATCTCCTTATTAGCTTATACCCTTCAGTCAACCTTTAGTACTAATTTAACAAGTCACAAAGGCAACACCGTCTTATATAGGTCTTAATTGAAAATAACCTCAATGGACATTTTAGATAAATCGATTTTTTGGCCTAGTCTAATAATCGCTTTAATCGGCATAGGTTAAAATAAGTGATCCGGGCACATTTTGATCCGCATAATCGTCGGTAACATGAGTCTAGGTCAAGATCAGACCCACTTAATTCAAACATCGAGTGTTCAAATTTAAGTTAATAAAAGCGATTTAGAATCAATTAAAAGCACATGGTTTATAACATGCATTAAGATCAGATATTTTAGCTATTTATAATAGTTTAAGCGACCGTGCTAGAACCACGGGATCCGAGGGTGCCTAACACCTTCCTTCGGGTCAACAAAATTCATTACTTAGAATTTCTGGTTCGCAGATTTCATTTGGAAAGTCGAAATTTCCTCGATCCGGGATTTAAATAAATCGGTGACTTGGGACACCATAAATCTCCTAAGTGGCGACTCTGAATTAAATAAACAAGTCCCGTTTTGATTGTCCTTTAATTGGAAAAACTCCCTTGCGCCCTCGCGGTAGCGGAAAAAGGAGGTGTGACAGAGGGTACATACAAACCATTGTACAAGGATAAGGTTTTTTCAGAAGTTAGCTTCAGGATAATGTTTCCTTTATTCATTACTCCAGCTGTAGTAGAGTTACCCATGTAGACACACTCTCCATTAGCAGATTCCTCGAAGTCGTGAAACAACTCTTTGTTGGCGCAAAGATGCCTTGAAGCACATGTGTCCAGCATCCAGTCAGTCTTGTTAGCTACCATATTTACCTCAACAACTACAGCAACAATGTCATCACCACCCTCAGTAAGGTTGGCTTGGACTAGAGCTTTTCCTCCATTCTTTGAGCCTTTTCCTTGTCTCTGATTGCACTGAAAAGCCATGTGACCAATTTTACCGCAGACATAGCAAGGTCCTTTCGACTTTTGAATATTCGACTTTTAAATATGGCCCTCCAGCTTATTGAAGTAATTCTACTTCTTCACATGTACTTTCTTTTGGTATTTCTTCTATTTTCCTTTAAACATGTGTTTCACAAAAGTATTAAAAGATTCCACAAGGTTAGATTTAGAAGAATTAAGAGAAAAAAATTTCATCTTATCCTTAAGTCGTTCAGACTCCTTATCTTTGAGATAGTTTGCTTCCTCAGTTCTCATGTGACTGATTAGTTCTTGAAGAGTTAATTTTTTTCTTTTTGTGTTTTAGTTGATTCCTGTAATCACACTAGGAAGGTGGAAACTTTTCATGAAAAATATTAGCCTGAAGAATCTCACACATCTCCATGCCTTCATTCAAAATATCAGCAGTTAAGTTCTCATACTCGTGAACCTGTTCCATGATTGGCGTATCATCAACCATCTGAAACTTGATCCACTTTCCAAAGACATACTTTTTATCCTACATCATCAACACCATAGTTCTTCTCCAAATTGTCCCATATAACTTTAGCAGATTTATATTTTATAAACAAATCAAAGAGAGGGTTAGTCATATGGTTAAAAGATTCCCTCTTACTGTTTTATTATCCTTTTCAAATTCTTTTTTGCAGCATCATCATCAACATCAATATTAGCAGCATTAGAACTATTAGCAACAATATTAGCAGGAGGATCGTTAAACAAATAATAATCAACTTCTAATTATTCAAAGAAAATTAAAAGTTTCTAGGACCAATGCTTTATAATTATTTCCATCTATAGGCTCAAGCTTTGAGAGATCAGGAAGTGTTTTGTTCAAAGTGATGGCCATTAGTCAATATTATACATAAAATCGCTTTCAAATTGTAAGAAAAATGAGTAGATAATAATGACTAAAAACAAGATGGAAAGAAGAATAAGACGGAAAGAAGAACAACTGGTATGACTCCATTTGTTCCGTAGACCAGTGAGTATGGTGTTCTTCCTATGTAGGATTTTGGTGTGGTCCGATGTGCCCACAATACTTCTGGTAGTAGCTTGGGCCATAGCCCTTTGGCTTCATCGAGTTTCTTTTAGTATATTCAGTATTGTTTTATTGGAAGAGTCTACTTGGCCGTTGGTGGCGGGGTGATATGGTGTGGAGAGTATTCTCTTAATGTGCCATTTGTCGAAGAATTCTATCATCTTTTGGTCGATGAACTGTCGTCTATTGTCGTAGCTGATTTTCTTGGGGATGCCGAAACGGCAGATGATATTCTTCCATATGAAGGCAATGACTTCCTGTTCGCGTATTTAGGTGTACGCACCTGCTTCCACCCACTTAGAGAAATAGTCAGTTAAAACTAATAGAAATTGTACCTTTCCTCATCCCGCTGGTAGGGGACCGACTATGTCCATTCTCCATTTGATGAAAGGCCATGGGGAAGTGACTGAGTGGAGGGGCTCTCTTGGGTGGTGTCTCATGGGGGCATACTTTTGACATTGTTCGCATCGGCGAATGTATTCCACTGCCTCTTTCTTTATGGTGGGCCAATAATAACATGCTCGTATTATGCAGCGTATGAGGGCGTGGTTGCCTATATGGGCATCGCAGTGACACTCGTATACCTCTTTGAGTACTGGCTGCGTTTGGTGTGGTCCTAGGCACTTGGCCAGCGGTCCACCAAGCATCCTTTTGTAGAGCTCGTGGTTTATCAGGCAATACATGGCGGCCTGTACGCGGAGCTTCTTTGCTTCTATTTTGTTGAGTAGGAGTGTACCATTCTGCAGATAGGATACAAATTGGTTGTGCCAGTCCCAAGTCAAATTTAAAGAGAGTGCCTCAGTGTAATCAATGGATGAATGGAGGAGGGTGACCACACTTTCTATGTTGAAGTTTTTAGTTGATGCGGCCAATTTTGCCAAACCGTCTGCTTCAATGTTCCATTCCCTCGAAAATTATTTGAAGCGGCACTCGTCGAACTCAGTCATTAATCTGTGGATCTCTGACTGATATTTTTGCAATCTCTGCTCCTTGATTTGGTAAGTCTCAGTGACCTGGTTCACTATGAGTCGGGAATCGTAGTGGAGAACGAGTCGTCGAACCCCATATTTGATGGCTAGTTTTATACCTGCAATAACAGCCTCGTACTCGGCCTCCTTGTTAGTTATTTCATGACATCTTACGGATTGGCAAATTATTTTGCCTGGGGACCTCGAGAACGAGTCCCAGTCCCGATCACGAGGCATTAGTGGAACTGTCAGTGTAAAGAGTCCATAGGTCGGTGTTGGAAGGGGTACGATGTGCCTCAAGTTCTGCTTCTGGCAGTACTTCTGCGCTAAAATCAGCTATAAACTTGGCAAGTACTTGCGACTTGATGGCGGTTCTTGGGTTATATGAGATATCGTGCTCGCTGAGTATAGCCAATCTGGTGAGTCTCTCTAATACCTCAGGCTTATGTAGGACACTTCTCAAGGGGAAGATCGTTACTTCTTTTATGGGGTGGCACTGAAAATAGGGTTAGAGCTTCCGTGAAGCTACGACTAATGCTAGAGCTAACTTTTCAAGATGTGGATACCGTATTTCATCATCCACTAAGGTTTTGCTAATATAGTAAATAGGAGATTACATACCTTCGTTTTCGCGAATCAAGACTGCGTTGACGGCGACCTCGGAGATGGCTAGATACACCAGCAAAGGCTTGCCTTGACTTGCTTTGGCCAGTAATGATGGTGAAGATAGGTATGCTTTCAATTTTCTCAAGGCTTTTACACATTCCTTGTTCCATTGTAACATGTTTTCCTTTCTCAACATATTGAAAAATTTATGGCACCTGTCGGAGGATCGAGATAAATCTGGATAGGGCGACTATTCACCCCGTCAGCTTTTGTACCTATTTTTTGCTGTTCAGAATATCAGGTATTGCATCTATCACCTTGATCTGATCTGGGTTGACCTCGATGCCTCGTTGCACGAGAAATCCTAAGAATTTTCCCGAGGCCATACCGAAGGCGCATTTCTCGGGGTTTAGATTCATCCCCTACCTTTTCGATAATTCGAAGGCTTCTTTGAGATGGTCGATGCGGTCTTATTTCTTTGTCGATTTCACCAGTATATCATCGATTTCACCAGCATATTATCGATATAGACTTCCATGGTCTTACCGAGCTGTTCTTTGAACATTTTGGTGACAAGTCTTTGGTATGTTACCCCTGCATTTTTGTGCCCGAAGGGCATTACCTTGTAGCAATATGCCCCTTGGTGGGTGATGAAAGTTGTTTTCTCATGGTCCTCCCCGGCCATCATGATTTGATTGTAGCCGGAGTAGGCATCTAAGAAGCTCAACAGTTCATCTCCTGCGGTAGCGTCGATCAACTGATCGAGGTGGGATAATGGGAATGAATCCTTCGGGTATGCCTTGTTCAGATCAGTGAAATCAACACACATTCTCCACTTCCCATTTTTCTTTTTGACCATAACGGCATTGGAGGCCCACTGGGGGTACTTTGATTCTTTGATGGAACCATTGGCTAGTAATTTATCTACCTCCTCACTGACCTCTTCATTAATAGTAGTGTTAAATTTCCTTCTCATCTGTCGCACGAGCGGATGTAATGGATCGATGTTTAGCTTGTGGGTTGTGATGTCTCGCGGGATTCCCAGCATATTTGAATGGGAAAAAGCAAATAAACATGCATGGTTAGTTAGGAATTCACGATACTTACTCGGGTTGGTGAGGCCGTGCTCGATGTAGGCTTTCTTTATAAGGTCGGTGTCATCCAAACCGGGTCAAGATCTTCGACTGTTGCTTTACAGGCCTCCATGACATCGGGCTCTATGATGGCGTCCGTTGTCGGGTTGACTTTAGTCCCCGGCATAGCTGATTGCTATGCTTATGCACTCGCCCCTTTTAGTTGTTTGGTGTGGGTGCAATCTTGAGCTATTTTAGCATTCCTGTGTGGTGTGCGGCTCGCCTCGAATAATGAATACCCCTTACAGGGTGGGGAATTTTATCACTTGGTAAATATTTGAAGGGGTCGCTCGCATGGCATGTATCCATGGGCGTCGTATGATGATGTTGTAGGTCGTTTCCTAGTTCATCATGTGGAAAGTTGTTTTCGGTGTGACTCCTCCTGCTAAAACAGGCAGTGATATTTCTCCGGATGTCCGTTCCAATACATTGTCAAAACCAGTTAGTGTTATGTAATGCGGTATTATCTTATCCTCGAGTCTCATTTTTATGAGGACCCTCAGGTGGATATTACAGGTGCTACTTCCGTCGTAATCAGGATTCTTTAAACATCTGTATCGACGATACATAGAGTGATAACTAAAGCGTCATAATATGGGAAAGACAAACCGTCGGTATCAGACTTATCGAAGGTGATACTATCTTCAAAGTCATCATACCGTTCATGGGCGATAGTCCGCTTTAGTTTGTGAGTGGTGGAAAACTTGGCGTGATTGATTGTTGAGTCGTCATTGCCTCCGACGATCATGTTTATCGTGCGTGCTGGGGAGGGTGGCTTCGGTGACCCGTGGGGTTGTTCCCGTCCGCGTGCAAAGTTTATTTTCCCTTTGTCACTGAGTAATTCCCTCAGGTATCCCTGGTTCAGCATCCTGACCACCTCTTGCCGTAGGCCTATGCAGTCTTTGATTTTGTGTCCCTGTTCCTATTGGAACTCGCATAGGACGTTTGATTTCCTTGTGGCAGGGTCTGATTTCATCTTTTGCAGCCACTGCACTTTGGTGCCCAACTTCTCCAGTGCGTACACTATTTATGAAGGAGACACGTAAAAGTTACAGACAGATAATAAGGGAGGTATACCTCTTTCATTTTGGAGTGGGGCGACGTATCGCTGTAGAGCGTCTGTATGTCTTGTTGGTGGATGGGATGATCTGGTGTATAGCTGGTGTCGGTCTTTATATGAGCGTAAGAGTTGTTCTCACCGTCCTTCATTGCATCGGTCCCTCCTTATCTCTGAGTGTATCATCGTTAGCCGTTGGGTCGGCCCATAAGATCATCCTCGTTCGCTCGTACCTTAGCACAATATGCGTTGTGGATTTCCTGCCATGTGGTAGGGGATATTTCCTGAGGTGGCTTAGTAGCTTCTTGGTTGCCCTCGAACCGTCCCTGTTTAGCCCGTTCTGGAAAGTGACGACTGCCATACCTTCCAATACGTTTGAAAGACTTATCCTTACCTTGTTAAACCTGTCTAGGAAGTCACCAAGTCCTTCCCCTATAGTTTGCCTGACGGCGAAGATGCCGTTGACCCTTGCTTCCGCTTTCTTTGCTCCTGCATGGGCGGTGATGAACTTATCCGCCATTTCTTCGAACGTTGATATTGTCTTAGCTGGTTGTTGAGAGTACCACGTTAGGGCCCCTCCCGTTAATGTCTCACCAAACTTCTTCAGCAGCACCGATGGAACCTGTTCTTTTGATAGGTCATTACCCTTTATAGCAGTGACATAGTAGATCAAATGATCCTCGGCATCTGTGGTTCCATCATATACCCTCAAGTAGGGAGGCATCTTGATGGTTTTTGGGATAAAGTGAAGGGAAGCTTCTTCGGTGTATGGTTGTTCGATGAACCTTCCCACGTCGCATTATGGTAGCAACTTGGGAGCACCGGGGATCTTGTCTACCCTCTCCTGATGCTCTTTCATTTGTTCATGAAGCGCCTTGTTTTTATTCTCCATTTCTTCCATCTTCTTTAGGATGGTTGTTTGCGTGTCATCGTTGCCATGTGCTTCGATGGGCTTGTTATTTGCTCGTACAACCTCACGTTCACACATGGCAGTAGTAATGCTTATCGTTGGCATACACCTGACGTTACTTTGCGATGACTTCTCAACCAAGCCACTTAGAGTACTTATTAACCATTCTTCTGGTAGCTTCTTGACCACCGAGGGTGCTTCCTTAGCCGCAAATATGGAAGCTCTTTTTTATGCAAGATCGTCAGATTTTTAGATGGAGAATGTGAGATCTCTGCACCTAGTGTGGTGCTAGGGGTTGCATTCAAGATACCCTAGTCACTGGCCTCGTTGAGAGGACCAAGGAGATTGGCTGTAAAATGTACTATTGATTTCGATCTTGTGTTATTTTCTGCCATTTTTTCTATGGTGGAGAGAATGGTAGTTGGTTGTTCTCTAGGTGGATACTATGATTTTGATTCTCGAATTTCCCATAGACGGCGCCAAATTGTTTGGATCAAAAGTTATCAATATACTTTGTAAGCTTAAAAACAATCAAAAATAAATGAGGGTAAATCGTAATCAAATATAATAAAACCTAGAGATAGAAACGATGAAATTATTATAGTAGATCTGATAATATGAACTCGAGAATAAGTATTCGTTAGATGTAGAAATAGAGAGAGGGTAGGGGAAAATCAAAGAGTTGTATTATTCGAAATATGATGCCTCTTTACAATGTGGAGGTCTCATTTATATAGCAGGAGGCCTTCCTCGAAATAATCATAAAGGTACAAAAGTAGTCAACGTCTTCCTAGTGAGGACGCTGAGTTTTAAACGACGTCGCCTTTGCCGCCTCGCCCAAGTTGTACCCTTGCTTTAGTTGACGTATGCTCAATGGGCATACCCATCGGCGTAGAGACATTGAAGGTCAAATTTTACCCTAGACAGTTACTATGTATTTTCTTGGCTCTTTTAGCTTTAGGCATGTTTGCTTTCCATAAGACTCGATTAATATGAAATAATTCTATTGTTGGATACTGTGTATCATGATTCATGTGATATGTCGAGACGAAGGGTATTGTGTATATCATGTGTTATTTGGCAGCTAGTATAGTTTAGATCTGTAGAAAATATAATATACCGAAATTGGTGAATATCTTCCCATCAAACAGATCTTCAGCATATGAGTTAGAGTACTTTAAGAGGTTTTCTTCAGCTATGTATTTATTGACCTTTTGGTGCATGCTTAGTGTCATGGGCGGCTTTCCAAACATGCCCTATGACCCCTTGGGGGCGCCCTGTATTGTCCTAGCAAGCCTCCCAACACCTAGCGCCACGGACGGCCCCGTGGTCTTGGCCGCGCCAAGTGACAAGCGCGTAGGTGCCTCTGTTTCCTCACCGATATCCCTCACCAATGCACAGCTGCAAGCAGATTCTAACAACGCCACGAGCGCAGACCGTGATACCGAAGACAATGTTGCTAAAAACAGACATGTCACTGCCTTTTTAGAAAACTAAGTCATTTTCATTGTAAATAGAGTAGCTTTATTTCAAGTACTTCCATTATGTTTCTCTAGCGAATTCTAGTCTAGTCTTGTAGCTTTGGATTTTTCTTAAAGTATGATTAGGGGGGATCAAGCATTCAAAACTTTCTAGCAAGTAAGCAATTCTCTGTACTGGTGTCTCTCCCCCTCGACACTGCGTTGCATTTCCGTAATAGCTTTCATTAATGCAATCAAGATTTCTTTAAATCTCAATTCTCATTTTTGTTCTCTCAATTGCTCTTGACATCGGTTTTCCTGTATGACACTGATAATCTAGTCTAGTGTACGGCAGGGACTTGAGTTAGCGGACATCAACTGCACTAACATAAGTTGCTTAGCCTTACGTCGCCCTTCCAAAGAATCTCAGGAAAGCGTCGCGTAACAGTTGGTATCGGAGCCTAGGCTCGATATTGGATGAGGGAACGTATTGAAATTACCACCAGTTCTGACCATGGTGAATGGGGACCGCATTGCGGCTCTCGAAGGGACGGTCGAGGTATTGCGGCCTATTGTGGATATGGTGCCTAAACTAAGAACCAACCTACTACAAAGGTTGGACGACCTGGACCGCAGGGTGCTTCAAGTTAGAGTTGACGTTGAAATATCAGTCGAGACTCTAAGAGAGACCGGTAGACGGCAGCCACAGAGGCAGTCAAATTTTTTGAGAAATTCGAGGGGCTCCAACAGGAGCACACCGAGGATTTATCCCACAGGGAACAAGAGGTAGAAATGTTCACTGCCATGCACCAAACTATTGACAATTGACAGTCCGGCTCAATGTTGTCAATGCTGCTTTACAAAGCCTACCCCGAGGAGGTGGAAACCAAATCGGAGGTGCAGTGAACTCCGTTTCTGCGACAAAGAAACTAAAAATTCCTAAGCCAAAGCCATACAGCGGAGCTAGGAATGCCAAGGAAGTGGAAAACTTAATCTTTGACGTCGAACACTATTTCAATGTTGTTGGGGATCTCAAGGAAGCTAAGAAGGTAGCAAATGCTACCATGTATCTTCAGGGTGATGCTAAACAATGGTGGCGGGTGAAGTACTAAGCCATAATGGCCGGTGAAGATGCTCTCGAGACATGGGAAAAATTGAAGGCAGCTATACGCCTGCAGTTCTTCCCCGAGAATGTTGAATACAACACAAGGAGAAAACTACAGGAGCTCCACCAGACAAAATTAGTGCGGGACTACGTGCGAGAATTCTCTGCACTTATTTTAAGCATATGCTACATGGAGGACAAGGAAAAACTCTTTACCTTCATGGAAGGGTTAAAACCTTAGGCCCGTGTGGAGCTACGAGACAAAGGGTAGATACCCTTCCCAAGGCGATCCAAACAGTTGAATGCCTTGGGGACTATCAAATGGAAGCTCGGAAGGACATGCCTCAGCCGCTTGCCAAATAAGGGTTCAAAGGGGGCCAGCCTAGCAATGGTAGTCCTAGCAAAAATGGGGGAGATCAGATCTCAAACAAATCTAGAGCTCCTTCCTCATGCAGCAACAGTGCTGCGTCAAACAACAATGACCAGGGGGAGAAAGCCTCTTTCAGGATGACGTCATTGCGGCAGACCACATTGGAACAATGATTGCCAACATGCACAGATGAACACCCATCAGGCTATTGATTATGGGACGGATGACGACACAGAAGATGCAGACCAGACTGAACCTGTAGATGCCTTCAATGCAATTGTTGGTTCCATCTCTAAGGCATTAGCAGAGACCAGTGCTGGCATCCGTAAGAAGAAGGACCCATGTCTAGTCACGAAGAAAGAAAAAGAAGGCGGATGAAGAGACTCATCCTAAACAAGAGAGTACCTAAATGTTCGTCGAGATGAAGGTGAATGGCAAGCCCATTCGGGCAATGATAGACACGGGTGCTACCCACAACTACTTAGCCTCGACTCAGGTGGAGCACCTTGGACTAGTTGTAGGGAAAGGTAAAGGCAGTGTCAAGGCTATCAACTCACCTCCCCAACCAGTGGATGGAATAGCCAAAGAAGTATCGGGTGAAGCTTGGCCTTTACTGAAGGAAAATTCAACATGTGAGTGGTGATCATAAATGACTTTGAGCTGATTGTTGGGCTGGAATTCCTAAGGCAAACCAACACCATGCATGTACCATTTGCAAACATACTACTGATGATGGGAACCAATAGGTCCAAGCCTTGAATTATCTCGTGCCTGCCTATGAAGATGGCCGTTGAGAACATCTCAGCCTTGCAGCTGAAAAAAGGGGGTCATAAAGAATGAGCCTATGCTCCTGGTAACCCTCTGCATTGAAGATATAGAATGCTCCTCGGGTCCCATTCCTGAACCCGTGAAGGATTTAGTACTGAAGTTTGAAGATGTCATGCCACAAGACATGCCAAAGCGGCTCCCACCTAGGCACACTGTGGACCATGAAATTGAGTTGGTGCCGGGCGCGAAGCCACCTGCCTGGGAGCCTTACAAAATGTCACAACCCAAACTCACCGAGCTTTGGAGACAATTGAAAATTCTAGATGCATGGATCATTGTACCCTCCGAGTCCTCGTATGGGTCACCTGTTCTATTCTAAAAGAAACATGATGGTATCCTGCGACTATGTGTGGATTTTCGAGCTCTAAACAAAATCACCGTGAAGAACAAATACCATATTCCTTTGATGGAAGACTTATTCAATAGACTGGGTGGTGAGACGGTGTTCACCAAGATAGACCACAAGACAGGTTACTGGCAAGTTCGGATCGCAGAGGGTGATGAGAACAAGACGATTTGTGTGACAAGATATGGGTCGTATGATTTTCTGGTCATGCCGTTTGGCTTAACTAATGCTCCAGCCAAATTTTGCACCCTGATGAACTAAGTCTTCTGAGAGTACATTGACGAATTCGTGGTGGTCTACTTGGATGACATTGTGGTATATATCCAAACATTGGAAGAACACCTAGTGCATTTGCGGGAGGTAGCATGAACTATATGCAAAGCTGTCCAAATGCTCCTTTGCTCAGAAGCAAATTGACTTCCTCGGACATGCCATTGAGGAAGGATGCATCAAGATGGACCAATAGAAGATTCAGGCCATCACAGATTGGCTGCCACCTAAGGATGTCCACGCCTTAAGGGCGTTCCTTGGCCTATGCAACTTCTACCGGCGATTTGTGAAGAACTACTCCCTTATCGTAGTGCCATTGACAGAACTCCTCAAGAAGGTCACACCTTGGGATTGGGGACCAAGAAGAGCGGAGGCCTTCACCCCATTAAAGGCAGCTTTGTCTAGTAGTCTCGTCTTGGCCCTCCCTGACTTGGCCAAGCCGTTCGAGGTACAAACGGATGCATCTGACTATGCTCTTGGTGGGGTCTTAATACAAGAAGGGCACCCTATAGCGTATGAGAGTTGGAAGCTGAAGGATGAGGCCCTATGCCGCCCATGAGAAAGAATTATTGGTTGCCGTACACTGCTTGCACCTTTGGAGGCACTATCTGCTGGGACCCCGTTCGTGGTCAAGACAGACAACACAACTATCAGTCATTTCATGACCCATCCAAAGCTAAATGGTCGACATGCCAAGTGGCGGGAACTCCTAGCTGAATTCCACTTCAACCTGGAGTACCGCAGTGGAAAGATCAATCATATTGTTGATGCACTCAGTCGGAGAGCTGATCTAGCATTGGTGTGCCTACTCGCCACCCTAAGGGGGAGCAAAATAGCCACCTCCATCAAAGACCAGATATATGATCTACTAACAAAGGATCCCGTTGCTCAGTATTTGGTTGATTTGGTAGGACTGGGAAAGACTCGCCAATTCTACGTGGAAGATGGTTTTATGAAAGTCAAAGGGCACTCACTTTATGTTCCTAAAGGAGGAGATCCACGGAGGACTCTTCTAGCGGAATGTCATGATACGCTATGGGTTGGCCATCCCGGTGAAGAACATACCATGGCGTTACTTCGTTGTGCCTATTATTGGCTTGAAATGGCCGATGATGTCACTCGGTATGTGAAGACTTTCTGGTATGCCAGATGGACAAGTCAGACCACTTGACACAAGCTGGACTCATAGAACCACTAGCTGTCCCAAAGAGACATTGGGAAAGCGTTTCCCCGAATCTCATGACCGGATTGCCCAAGGTCGGAGATTTCACAACTATCTTGGTTGTGGTAGACTAGTTTTTCAAGTATGCCACCTTTATTGTAGCCCCACAATATATATCAGCAGAAGATACAACTCGACTCTTCTTCTCTCATGCTGTCAAATATTGGGACCTTCCCAAAGACATTGTTAGTGATTGCGACTCACGCTTCACTAGCAACTTTTGGACCCAACTTTTTAAGTGTCTTGAGTCAAAATTGAGTCACAACTCAAATTTTCATCCGCAATCTGATGGCCAGACGGAGCGGTTCAATGGTATGTTGGAGAATATCTCTGCCGCTTTATAATTGGATCGCAGAAGAATTGGGTGAAGTTTCTGGATACTGCTCAAATGTGTTTCAATTCACAAAAGAGCTCTAGTACAAACAAAAATGCTTTTGAAATTATTACCAGACAGCAACCGCTACTCCCACACACTATGAATGCACCAAACACGGCTAAGTCTCCTCGAGCTGCTAGCTTCTCAAAAGAATGGAAGCGGAATCTGGAGATAGCGCAGAGCTATCTTGTCAAAGCTCAAAAGTGGATGAAGCTTTGTTGAATATCAAGTAAAAGACAAAGTGATGGTCAAAATTCCAAAGCAGTACTTATTTGCGGGTGTCCATGACCCTCGCCTATTGCAAAAATATATTGGACCCTTGTACATTGAGAGGCGCATTGAAAAAGTTGCATACCGGGTGGATACCCCAGCTTGGTGAAAAATTTATCTTGTCTTCCATGTCAGTCTTCTGAAACCTTTTCGAGAAGACACGGAGGGTCCTTCAAGGAGCCAGCTTACAATACCTAATATTTGAGGTCCCAATTCAACTGGGAAAATGCGTGTTGAAGCTATCCTTGTTGACAGAGTGATTCATGCCTCAAGGAAAGATCACCAAGAATTCTTGGTGAAATGGCAGTGATGTGATGCAGAAGAGAATACTTGGGAGAGGGGAACAAACCTCAAAGCCTACAATAGCCTCATTGAAGATTATTTTGCAAGTAAGGCGTCGAGGACATCGCCAACTCAGGTGAGGGAGAATGTCATGGGCAGCTTTCCAGACATGCCCCATGACCCTTTAGGCGCGCTCTGTGGCGTCCTATCAAGCCTTCCAACGCCTAGCGCCACAGACGGCCCCGTGGTCTTGGCCGCGCCAAGTGACAAGCTCGCAGGTGCCTCTATTGCCCCACCGATATCCCTCGCCAGCGCCCATCCGCAGGTAGATTCCAACAACGCCGTGCGCACAGATCATGATGCCAAAGACAATGTTACTGAAAACGGACCTGTTGCTGCCTTATCAGAAAACTAAGTCATTTTCATTGTAATTAGAGTAGTTTTATTTCAAGTACTTCCATTATGTTTCTCTAGCGAATTCTAGTCTAGTCTTGTAGCTTTGGATTCTTTTTTTTAAAGTATTATTATGGGGGGATCAAGCAATCAAAACTTTCTAGCAAGCAAGCAATTCTCTGAACTGGTGTCTCTCCCCATCGAGACCGCATTACTTTTCTCTAATAGCTTTCATTAATACAATCAAGCTTTCTTTAAATCTCAATTCTCATTTATGTTCTCTCAATTGCTCTTGACATCGGTTTTCCCGTACGATACTGACAATCTAGTCTAGCGTACGGCGGGGACATCAGTTGGCGGACAACAACTGTACTGACATCAGTTGCTTAGCGTTATGTCGCCTTTCTAAAGAATCTCAGGACGGCGCAGCTTAACATTAGGGGTGTTTTTTAGTTTGTCTTTGAGGGTGGTTTCTCTATGTTCGTGTTAATTCTACAGCTATTAGTAGTGTAATATCTCTATGAGTTATATAGGAGTATTGTCACTTTTGACCCATGCCAATAACTATTTATATTTGGTAGCCGAAAAAGTACATAAAATTTGAATAATATTTGCATGACATACATAATATATATATATATAATATATATATATATATATATATATATATATATATATATATATATATATATATATATATATACATGTACATATACACAAAAAAAATATACATAGCGGCTATACAATATGATTTGCCTATGGAAGCATGAACTATGGTGACATTATTTTTTTCCAAATCGTAATTTTTTTTAATTTGAGCCTGGTGTCCCTCGACAGAAATCTGTAGATGATTGTTTTTTCCTTGACATATTGCAGAAGGTATTAGTTTTGTTGCATAATTGAAGTTAATTAATATGCGATGCTGGAAATGAAAAAATCCTTACAATACAGAGTTGGTTGGTGTCAAGTATAATCTCATCATAATTCTAATCTCTGAATGTAACAAAAAAATTACAGACACTAAGCTCTAGTCTTGTAAAATGCTTTCTTTTCGCCACTAGCAGACGGATATGGAATCACCTTCAACACATTGAACTTCACAGTTGTAACACAGGCCTGCAACACAGCCAAAATATGTTAATCACAAATTACAAATCTGTAGGAATTTAGAGTTAAAAAAGAAGAAAACAATAACACAAGTTTTAGTTTTAACCTGCAGTGTCCAATAGTAACGTGATCTCCGTTCACACAGAAGTATGGTGATTTTTTTTTTATGTAGTGAACTATTGACAAAAGCATTCACATCCAGTGGATGCACGTATTACAAAATAAAAGAAGATATCAGCCCCTAAGAAGAGAGCAACAAAAAATCTAGGGAAAAATGTCAAAATTGCCCCTATACTATTGTTAATTGCTTACTTGTGACCCCCGTTATACTTTTCGGCCATTCTTGCCCCTACCGTTAAAGAACTTTAAATAAACACCCCTAAACCTAACACATTAAAATTGTCCTACTCAGCTGCCATGTCACCATGTCAGCTGCCATGTCAAAAGGCCCACCATATTCTTACCCGTGAATTGCCAAAACTTAGGGTTTTAAAACCCCACTACACCCAATTTGTTTTCTGAGACTGCGGTGAGAGCAAAGAGCTTTGGGGAATTTCAATGGGTGGTTTTGCCGCGCTGTCATTCTAAGTTGCCAATGATCTCTCAAATGAAAAATTTTCCAATTGCAAAACCACCCGTAGTTGATTGATTTATTACTCCTTCGATTACATTTGTCGATTACATTTGTCAGAAGCCATGAAGATTGCTGTTTCTGAAAGATGAATCAGACATTTTCCTCTGAGCTGGAAAGACTGTTTGGGCGTTTGGGCAAAATTTGGTTGACGTTGAAAAAACGATCTCAGATAGGTCTGTGAAATGTGAAGAGAAAAGATCCATTTTTGGTGTTGGTTCTCCATCTCCTAAGACCAACTGACACACGCAGCCATGACAGTTACTAAAGCTCTTTGGATTTTGTTTGAAAAAAAGTGTATCTGATCCTACCCCGTTACCTTGATTATTCTAAAAAAGGAGGCTTTTGTGACTCTGAGAATGCATGAATACCTAAGGGTGGTTGCTCTGTTTCTCTGTGAGTTCATAGCCAATGAATTCTTTTGTGATCTACAGCCTTGCACTGCAAAATGCTAATAATTACGGACCATCTCATCTAATATTTTAAGCTGTTAGATGGAGAGTACACTTCTGTTAATTATATTATATCTCGGCAATGATGATGATAAATCAATCAACTATAGTTCATCCCCTAATTGTTGTGGTTGGCTATACGAATCCATTCCTGTCTAAACCTTAAACCTTAACCAATGACGCTGTGATGATTTTATCCAGTAAGCTTGAAATCTCGGTGAGCTGATTTGTATCTTGGCTTGGCAAAGTTGGAGCTGGTTTTATTTCCTGTCTCGCAAAAGCTCTGAACCCTAAGTTTTGGTAATTGACGGGTAAGAAATTGGGTGTAGTGGGGTTTTAAAATGGTGGGCCCTTTGACATGGCAGCTGAGTAGGACAATTTTAATGTGGTCAGCTGCCACAGTGTACAGGCGTTAGGTTTAGGGGTGTTTATTTAAAGTTCTTTAACGGTAGGGGCAAGGGCAAGAATGGCCGAAAAGTATAACGGGGATCACAAGTAAGCAATTAACAATAGTACAGGGACAATTTTAACCTTTTTCCCAAAAGTCTATCATAAGACTAGAGAGCTGATAAATTCCATAATACATTTAAATGCTTCTTCTCTAATCTATACAATATTTCAGGTCAAAAAATTTCTTGAGAGTAGTATAGCTACTGAAGCAGCTAATAAAGAAAGCAGAGGGATTACCATCTAGTCTTGACGTAGATTCACTGGTTTACAGCTCTTCAAGTCTTCTATACACCTTGTTTAGTAAGTTGCTGCAACTCTCTGGAGTTGTGCAAGGCCCACACATGAGGTAAATGACATTGCCAAGAGGCCTCATATAGATGCCATCTTCACGGAGCTTCTGAATGAGAGATCTGGCATATAGTGAAGCATACCTGCATTTTTTGAGACAAAATGAGCTTCAGAAGTATCAAAATTGGAAACACAGAACGAAGACTTGGAGATGAGAACAAGCCAAAATACTATATGCAAAGATGTTTGAACAGAAATATTATTTGCAAATCAGTGTTAACTTTGTTCAACTTGAAATAGAGAACTTGAAGTTGAAAAACTAGTTTAAGGAGTATCTTAAGTGATGTCTTCACTCCCAGAACTTCAATTTTTTTTTGTTTTCGAGTGAATTCAAGTCCAAAGACAAACTCTCCAAATACTCTTTTGCAACTTCAAATACTCGTTTTTTCCTTCAACCAAATGTTGTCCAAATCGGGCCTTAAGCCTTTGGATACTTCAGGGTTAAAAGGAAAAGAAGTCCCACATGTAAGTTTTGCCGGCTACTGTCCAATGAATTACACATGTCAAAAAGCACTCCTATAACTGGTTGAATTCATGAAATAAGCTTATATATGATTCTTAGGTGGAGCTCTTTATTTTATGTTTTTTAATGAAGCAAAAGTTTCATTGCCTAGCATAAAGTCAATGCAAAAAGACAGTACAAAGATATTATAATTGAACTCGCAAAAAATGAAAATTAGATCCTTAATTAAGTGGAGCTCTTTATTACAGCTTTGATATGTTGCACCACTTTCACATGGTATTTAAGGTAAGCATTAAGATTTTACATGTGTAAACAATCAGTGCATTGTCAATGAGAACTAATACGTCAGAACTATTAATTTGCGAGAAAACAGCATAGACCGCATACCCCGCCGCGTTAGAGCCTTCTGCTCGAAGTTCCAATGCACATAGAGTCCCCAGCACAACCACTCTGTGAACTGCTGGAAGTAAGGAAATCTGTCTCACCAAGTCTGAATCCCACAGCTGCAAAAACACCCAAGAAATGATGGAAAGGAGATTGGGAGAACAAGCAACATGATAAAAAGCAAGATGTTGGGAATTCATCCTTTATAACAGGTCCCTTGCAAATTATTTACAAGGTCACCTAGTGCTACTGGCCTACTGCACTATCTTTCCTCATTTTTTGTTCAAATTTAATCAGTGGATAATAGTAGAAATTGGATGAATGTGATGACTGGATACTTTCTAGTACAGTTGTATGGAAGTATCCAGTATGGGTACATCAGGTTTCTTGCTAAATATATTTGTGTTTTTATGAAGAATCTGCACGGAGAATTATTTACAAGGTCACCTAGTGCTAATGGCCTACTGCACTATCTTTCCTCATTTTTTGTTCAAATTTAATCGGTGGATAATAGTAGAAATTGGATGAATGTGATGACTGGATACTTTCTAGTACAGTTGTATGGAAGTATCCAGTATGGGTACATCAGGTTTCTTGCTAAATATTTGTGTGTTTTTATGAAGAATCTGCACGGAGTACCCACACCTTATCAAGCCCAGATGATACAGGTACGTCATGGCATATGAAGGATCCGTGTAACATTGTGAAACCTATATGGTGATTTTTAAAGTCAATCAAAGTCACACTTGGTGCTATAAAGTATGCTACTAATATTCAGGACTAGTATGCTTTCTCAGCTTTGATCGCTCCAATTATTTGTGCAAAGAGGTTTTTGTTCATCTAAGGACATTGTGCTGAATAGACAGAAACAAGGATATTTACATGTTTCCCTTACAACAGCCTAGGAGAGAAGAAAACTGTTATTAGGAAATTTTCACAAGTGAGGGGTGCATAATCCCAGTGACTAAAGTACAAAAATATTTATCACTCACTGAATTTTCACATACCTCCCTGAGCATCACGGCTTCAGATATCAAATTAGGATTTGTTTTGGAGTCCTTAAACCATTTGATTGACTTTACAGCTGCGATACAACCAATTGCATGTGCAGTGTAAGAGTGACCATGCAAGAGAGCCTGGAGCTGAAGCAAAGGAATGAGGTTACACCACCAATCATATGATCTTAGTTTTGTTTTGAGAGCTTGAATTGGGCTTAACAACTGATGGTTTTTGCTCATGAAAGGCAAATACTTGACAAGCCTATTAGAACAAAAAGAATACTTGGCATCAGTAAACACTGATGGATATACCTTTGAATCTCCAACAAATGCTTCAAATACAGCTTCTGATGCTAAAGTGACAGCCAAGGGCACAATGCCACCAGTCATCAACTTGGCATAGCAGGCTATATCTGGCTTACAGCAGATGAACTCTGTGGCAGACTGAAAAAGCAAAAGATACAAAATGAAATTCCTCCACCAGAGAAATGATACATCAAGTAATCTGGTAAGAACCGCAAAGTGATTTAGCACACAAACCTCTGCTCCCAGACGCCAGAATCCCGTAAAAACCTCGTCAAAAATAACAGGAATCTTTTGACCTCTGCATTCTTTAACAAGTACTCTCTGAAATAGTGGATCGACCATTTCCATTCCTCCAGCACCTTGTATCACTGCAAATAATTGCAAGTAAAAGGAATCGTCATAGAAAGTAAAAGAATCATTACGAATAGTGTGGAATAAACTCAATAATTATGTCACTATTTCACATTCAAGAAAGTCATTAAGAATATCATACACCTACATTGCTCGAACTCGGGTCCGGGTGTAGATCTAGGGGTCGGATACTTCATCACATAAATTTTAGAATTGGAGGGTACGGATCCGACTGAGGATAGCGATGCTGGGATACAACCAATAAATGTATATTACAACATATAAAGTATATATTTCGATTAGTTAAAGTGATTAAACTACAACTAATACACCTTTATTCTTTATAAACACCAATATTTTATTCAGCAGATATCTCGCATATGAGAAAATCATTCTCATACTTTATATATATATATATATATATATATATATATATATATAATGACACAAACCCAAAAAATCAAACCAAGTACCTGATAAATCTATATTCTTGGTCATAGATTGTTGTCAAAGTACCCAAGGTAAGTTGACCAAATCCGGTACAGACCCTACACCCACACCTATGCCGTGTCGACAACGGTGCGGCAAAGATTTTGAAGGGTCCACTTAATATATTATTTAAGATATATCTCATAATAACACAAAATTCCATGAATTAGAAAATTTTGTGTCTCATAATAACTCCCTCACTTCCAGGGGGATTATAACATTCTGTTTGGCCTCCAACTGGCTCATCAACTAATAGGTGAGGCGGGAAGAGCAAATCATATACAATAGAGAGTATGGAAGAGAAAGATCCGAAAGAAGTAAATGCCTCTAGAATTACGTATTCATGAACCATGAGCAAGAAGGAAAGGAAAATGGTGGGGAAAAGAAGACCAAAAATAAACTGTGCTTATGGATAAAGTCTTGCCTGGTTCTATAATCAATGCCCCAGTCTGAGTAGATCCACTTGAGTCCATAATTAGCTGTAATGCTTGCCGTATATACGAATGATATATTTCAGAAAGACTTGAATTGTCACGACTTTCCTTGAATATGTTCTCACGCAAACTGAAAGCTGATGAAGAAACCAATTGTTGTAGTATTGAAATTGGAATAAGAATATCATCACAACTTATGCTTCACTTACTCAAATCTTCAATATTGGGTTTTTGAATTTCAATCTCCTGAGGAAGGCTAAGTTTCCAGACACCATCACACATGGCAACTGTTGGAGGATCTAAAAAATGACCTCTTCCCTTATACCTGCAAATTCACAATATGTTCAATACTTCAGATTTTACCTAGGGAGGAAAAAATGGTAAGGAAATGGTGTTCACCCTAACTGGCAAGACGTACACAATCTTGACATAGAGTCTTTTGAGTTCGAAAAAGAATAAATCACTGAAGTTTCCTTGTGCAGAATAGAACTCAAAAAGATTCACAGTCCGACAAAATTAGGCATAAAGTGTTTCTTTCACAACTATAAACACCGGGAGAGAGTATAACGTATAAGTTCTCTTCTTAATTTCATATACTAATCTCACAGAAGTATCCAAATACTCACAAGAAATCAGGATGATAATCATGAACTTCACATAGCTCTTGGTTTTGGCACTTTATCAAGAGCAACAAATGATTTCAAGGGGATCATGTCAGACTTGTAGACAGTACTATGAATATCTTTCAAGGTCAAGAAATAATGAAATATCAAATCGATATTCAGTAGATTTGTGATGATTAAAATTCAAGAGCTGCATGTAACAAGAGCTATTCCCAAATGACAATTGGCTTATCAAAGAAAACTATATGTGGATGAAAAAACATTGACGTAAACCATATTTTCTTTCACGGGCAGGAATTGTATCACCCCCGGTGCATAGTACGAAATCCTTTTAGAGTCAATTGGGTGATACCGGCCAGTCAAAAGTATGTTCCCTATTTGGGCATTTTATAGGAAATGAGGCGAGGCAAGACGGGGCATGCAAGTGGCTCTCTTGCGCTCATCTGGGCCATACGAAAAGAAAAACGGAAGAGCTTTGTAGGAGTGGAAAACACTTGTGTACATATGATCAATTTCTCTTCATAGAGAATCATACTTGTGTGTAAGACACACACTTAAAAACAAGATTATAGCACGATCATCTATTACTTTACCAAAAATAAACTGATATAAAGACAATTAAAGATGAGATATAAGTACCATCAATAAATGCATGATTCATATAAATGAAAAAGAAGCCCAAAAGAAAAGAGCTCCATTTTTCTAGAGCCTCGATTATCATGCAGCAAGATTGCCACCCACAAAAATTATTAACTTATCCTGTTTAGTTATGGGCTAATGATATCTAATGGCAATGAAAATTCGAACTCCCAAAAGAATTTAAAAAAAAGCTTTTACATCGATGAGAACTCGCCCCCAAAAGAAATAATTAAATGCTTTCACAAAGATAAGGTCATACCATGGTTGCTGGTAAAATCCAGTATAAGGTGATGGTGCCTGTGCTTCCATAGCACCCAAAGTGTCGCCATGGTAAGATCCTTTGAGGGCTAAAACCTGGTTGATGACAGAAAGCTCCGTACATAAAGTAGCATTTTCCAGTGGATATGGTTGCTATTACTTATTGTTGCAATCAAATTTGTGAAAATGAGGAAACTTTCATTTATTGACAACTTTGGGTGTGATTGGTATGAAGGAAAATGTTTTCTTTCCGAAACCGGTCAACATGCAAGCCGAAACAAATAAATGCTAAGTAGCACGTTAAATGCATCAGGATTACCTGTCCTAGACGGACCCAACCCCTGTGTTCAGTCCCCAAACTCAAATGCACGTGATGCAAACAAACGTGCCTGCTAGGGATCCGGCATGAGCCTATGTCATTCTAAGTTTAGATCCTGGATGTATTATTCTAGACCTAGCTTACCCGAGCGGACAACTCGAACCAAGAGGGCCGCAACGTACCGGGAATACAGAAGCTTCAACAGGTTTGCGACTTGTCCGATCTTTCTTCTAAAATTAGGGTATAACTCTACTAGAAAAGAAGCCACGCTAAGCGCACGCTTACAAAAGATTTAGAAGACTGAGAGAAAAAAGGTGTCGTAACAATTTTATATACAGTTTAAATAATATCAAAGCGGCATTTAGCACATTAGGCTCAAACACGTCAAAAGATTAGTTAATAAACAAAAGTCAAGTTATAGTTATTCTAAGTTCGAATTCTAAACCTGAACCAGAGATTCTAGGTTCGTTCCCCAGCAGAGTTGCAAGAGCTATCACACCCTTAATAATCAATATCATCAAGTCAACAGGTAAAACAAAGCACTAATACTTGGAGGACATTAAGTAGACCAACCTTTAGATCCACACGATTCTCAGCCACCAAATCATCAGAGATAATTCTCTGATCAAACAAGAACTTCCGTAGTGCCATTTTAAGAGCAATTTCAATAGCAGTAGAGCCATTATCTGAAAAGTACACTCTTGAAGCCCATCCTATCAAAACAATGTTGTTCAAAACCTAATCTTAGTGCAGTCGGGAAGTATTTTAACATAATTAAGGCATACTACATTACTGCCAAATATGAAACACAGTCAAATGGCACACAACACAACACTTGCTGCAACCATCTCGTAAGATTTGGACAGTCTAACTAAAACTTTGGGCCGCAAAAAATCTAAGAAATACCCACCTCGACAATTGGAAAGAAATAAAAGAAAAGGAATTCAGTATCCTTCTTTCTTGTATGGACATCATGTAGATTTCGTTTTTAAAGGTTAATGAACAAGCATGCAGGAACTATTTGCTTGACAAAAAATCCATAAAAGACCATTTGCTCTATGTTTAGGCTGCTGCATTAAGATGTGTTGCATTGGTGTCAACTGTAAACTTAAGCATCTGAACCACAAAGCCGGAACATATATAAAAAATGACAGGCAAAGCTATGCAGGAACAAATGTAAAAGTCAGCAAAAAATTTAAAAGACAGACAGAAAAAGCACTACTCTTTTGCCAGAAAGTGTTGATTATAATTATGCAGATAACACAAGCGAAGAACAACTAGTTCTATTCTTGAGCTTCAACTTTCGTTTGTGTTTGAGGAGAACCTGATTTTCTGTTCTGCTAGTGTTTGGTACAAAAGTGGCGTGCAGAAATTAACCTTTATATAAAGAAGAGAGCCATCAACTGTCCTAATTAGTAGGTTTATCTGATCCAGCGATCAAGTGAACTAACAGAATGTTTGAGCCTATAACAGCTCAAACACTTCTCTGAGTTCTTAGTAAGGAAAAAAATGATATAAGCAGAAGAGTTAGATCAATGCATTCCTTACACCTGACAAGTGGTGTTTAGCAGCTTATGTTTTGATAGTTAGAATTCTTGCCAAACATGTAGGCTAAAGCAAATTACACATTGATAAAGATGTCAATAAATTACCACATGACAAAATTGCTGCATAAATTTGCAACATGGTCCCTCAAAGAACTGTAATCAACGGAAACTACAAAAACATAAATGAAATATAAGAGAGAATTCTCCACTCCTATATGCTATCTCATGGAGAAAAAATAGTTTCAAAGATAAGTAAGCCCCAGTTCGCAGATGTCCCTAAGAAATGAAAACGCATGCATGGACAGGGTTTGAAAGAGAAACCTTTTCCCACGCCTTCAAGCAAAAGTTCAGCACATTCCAGAGCCGGTTCATAGACATTTTCAGGAAACATTACATGCCCATATCTAGCAGTAGCATAACCCACATCTCTTGCAAGCTCAATCTGAAACCATCTAAAGACAACCAGTGCAAAATGGAGTTACAACATGCCCTATCTGACAATCCTAATTAGCCACATATGACCCAAAATCATCCAAAAGGACTCCTTTGTAGAAGGAATTGCAGCTATAATTAAAATATGAACTAAAAAATGTCAGATCAATCTGAAACACCATGATGGAAGTTTGATCTACCTAATTGTTGAATTTGTCGCATTCTCTTATTGTTAAGATAAAAATGTAGACAATTCCACATATACCTCCCTCACAAGCAAGATAAGTATTAGTAATACTATTCCTGAGTGGATCTTATGAGGGACAAGATCAGAAAGGCCTAAGATCTTCAAGCTAGCTGGTTTACTGTCTTCTTCATTGCCTTAGCTGATAAAGCTTGGCTTAGACCCAGTCAGTTCCTATAACAGGAAACCCCTCTTACTTGGAAAGACTCCTTACTCCACATGGATAAGAAATGTTGTATAAATGTACTTTGAACTAATATTTTCCAAACAAGGTGATAACATTTTTCTAATTAAAAAGAAAAGGTAAAAGAAAAACCAGACATTGCGGCTATACTCGTACATTTGGAAAAAAACACTTGCACAAAAATAAATTGGACTACTTGAGTGCACCAAGGTTTAAGGCATTCAAATTACAATTGCGTTAAATCACAGAGTGTTACATCCTACTCTCCTAGAAAACTGTTCCATAAATCGTAGTGTCCATCATAGACATCTTCATTCTCCTAATTATTTGAACACCAACATGCACATGCCACAGAATGGTAACAGAGATTTGCTATGAAACAATCATAAAGGTAGGCTAAATTGCAAGTAATAAGGACGAATCTACAGACTGACCTGTAAAGTAGCATCAGGTCCCTGCGTCCACCAACTTGCACAAGCATCAAATTGTTAGGTGATTAAATCAACTTTATTAACCTAAAGTAAAAGCATTAAATTAACCAATGTGTAAGTGGAACGGTAACACACAGCATAGGAAAGGAATAGTAAATATTCTTGCCTCTCCCGGTAGATATAGCAGATAGATGGACACAGTTATGACATCATAAAGAAGATCGAAGAGGAAAACTAGAACAATATCAGCAAGAACACTATCACTAATATGTAGATATGCATCAGTCAAAGAGCTCTAGCACACACTTTTTTTAGTATCGGCTGCTGAGCATGAGCTTTTAAAAGTACTATAGAAATGAACTTAATGCTAAATGACAAGAAACAAAACCATTTTCATAACTTTAAGTATCATTCACAACCTTGTGCACAGCAAAGTTTTCTCCACATCGAGAATCTATAACCGTAACATTTTCTACTGGTACAAGTTTGTGTTGAGTAAAGGGCCACCAGAAAATATCATGTGCCTTCCTTGGCATGTTGCGTAATCTAGATGCTCTCTCCAGAAAAGCTGACTGCATTATTTCTTGAAGAGAATGAAAAGTAGACAGTGCTTCTTGAAACCACTCCGTTAGGTTATTTAACATCTCCTTTGGTATAGGTGGAAGCACAAGCACGGGGACCCTGTCAGCCAAGGAAATAAGCTTTCTGCTCCTTTTGTTTCACAGTGAAAATACATGGAACAAGATTGGATGATATACCCATATATACATTAGTCTCTAAACTGAAGCATTAGAATGTAAAAGTGACAGTGCCTATTTTATGGTGTTAAACCACCTATATCTTCTACTAAAATACAAAAGACACATTTAAGCCAATAGAAAACAACTTTAGATTCACCTTCTCCGCAGGTAAGATGATAAAGAACCCTCATTAGCTAGGCCATGATCTTCAACTACTACAGCAACAACATCATAACCTCGAAGTTTCAAACTTTCATAGGCTGAAATAGTTCCTGAAATACCCCCTAGCTTTCCATCGCCGACAAGAATAGCTGGGAAGCGGAAAGGTCTGCAAAAGCAGAAAGAAAAATACAAATAAAGGAAATTGGCTGCTGAGTCATAACAAGTGAGAATCTGCCAACAAAAAGAAAGAAGCTGTTATATTTGAAATTTAAATGTTGTAGTTTCTAAAGTATTTGCTTACAATAGTAAACGATACTAATATTGTTTTATTTGAAACGCATCTAATCCTCTACTACTTCCCCAAGCAAGCATTCAGGTATATATGATTTGATAACCAATAAAGGAAGATCTTCCTTGCACCATTATAAGGTTGAGAATCCATCTCTGCAATTCTTATTCATCTTAGTTTTGAACAATGAACAGTGTGAGTAGCATGTATCCTACAGCTAAGCGCATTTTTATTGTTTGTCTTCAGTTTTCCAGTGATCCCTTCTTGAAAGGTGAAGCAGCTAAGCGAACTTTGACTCTTTGCATCTCTAGTGGGTCTGTAACCATGGATTGCTACTTTAGGGGTTCCAAACAAGAGAAGATAGCTAGAAAACATTATATTACTCTAGAAGTCTTGACAGTCACATTGCCTCCTCAGTAATGTTTCTTGTCAAGTAATCACCTTTGCCAACTCAATTCAACAAAAAGTAGTCAGAGGGTCAATACTGACATAATGCCCTTAGCTTGTTGCAGGGTTGCCTATTTTCAAAAGGCATCTCTCAAACTTGGTCACCAATAACATTCCTTAAAGGAATAGTGCTAATCAATGTTAGGAATGTAAGCTGGGTTTTAAACCTAGGTAACTTACTAGATTCTACATTTGTGCTTTTGCTTACATATGTACAAGCAGCTATAACACTATCAAGGAGGCTTGATATTTCTGTTTTTTCTTACATATGTATAAGCAACTATAACATGTCAAGTAGGCTTGATATTACAGCGCTCTTAGCATCAAGCTCATAACACTTCCACCTAGTCAATCACTCTATCATTAAGTTCATTATACTTCCACCAAGTCCAAGCTTCACCAAATGTATTGTTTTTATTTTTCAAGACGAGGACTAACACGTGTACGTTTCGTATTGGATGTATCCTTCCAAATATATTCTCAATTACAGAATCAAATGTTTACATAAATACTTCATTTTTCAGCAGTTAGTTCTCTTGGCATATAGAAAGTTAATATTTGTTGAAGGAACACTCAAAGAACCACACACCGATACAAGTCACATTGAAGCGAACCAGATGGTCCAGGACTAGCAACGCCACCAGCAGTCTCGATCACACAAAAAGCCTCACCCTTTTCACCACTTTCCAGTTCATCAATTTCTAAGCAACCCTTTAACATCTCCAACAATTCAGCATCTTCTACTCTAGCATTTTCTCTCTCCGCCACCAAATGTGGCGATAATGCCTCTTTCCACCCGTACATTGTCTTACAAACTAGCATCGAAAACCCCTTCATCATTTCCCCATTCTCACTCGTCCCTCGCAACCTACTCTCCTCATAAAACCCCAAATTCACAACCCCATTCCCACTTCTCCCCATTTCATCCTTAACAACGGCATTCGAAGCCGGAACGGATGCTCTGAGCACGTGATTAGATGCGAAGACGGAGAATTCAGGTTTATTTAAGGAGAAAAGTTGGGAGTATTTGTTGTACACGAAGCGTGAATCGGAGTCATAAGGGAAACCTGTTTGGACAGGCTTCAAGTAGAGAAATTTGCGGTTTGAGGAAGAGAGGAAGGAAGTGGAAAGCCCGGCGGAGACCAGGGTTTTGCCAAGGGAAGTGTTCGAGGCCCATATGGTGTAGATTGGGTGGGTAAGTGAGTATTCGACGGAAAGCGGTTGTGAATGTGTTGAGAGACCACGGCGGAAGTGGTGGCGGTGGTGGGGCCGGCGGAGGAGGGCGGCGAAGAAAGTGGTAGCTGGTGACATAGTGGATGGAGAGATAGACCCTAGAGAGTGCCAGTGAGAAAGGAAGTGAAAGCTAACGGCTATAATTAAGAGAAGGATTAGGAAATGCGGACCAATATCGGAGTTATAATATATCTGCCTATATAAGTCGCGTTCGGCGAATACGATTTAGTCGCATATTGCCATTATCGTATTTACACTACGATTTATTGCCTTGTAAGTCGTATCTCCAATGTAACTGTTGATCCTTTCTCTCACTCACAACACATATTTTTTCTTGGCAAAAATATGTGGATAAAACTTCCGTGTATGATCGTTGAAAAAAGGTATTAGCTTAAAGTTTTGCTTGTAACCCAAAATATTCGATCAAATAAAATTAACATCAAATTATAGCTCTTGGGATAAAACCAATAGACAAAAGACAAAAGTAAATTTTAATACTTAACTTTTTTATCTTCCCTAATTTTTGCTTCCAACACTAAATTATTTTATCTTTCTTACTTTTTTATCTTTCCTAGATATTTTTCCTTTCCCAATACCAAATGATTTTCTATTTCTTAGTATCATGCTTGACTTTGTACTTTTTCTATTTTTTTTACTTCTTTTATTCAGTTCTTTTAATTCAACACATTTTCCCCTCTTTATTCATGTTAACAGTACAACTAAAAATCTTTGATTAAAAATAAAATGTTAATAAAAATCAAGATTTTTTCACCAGCTAACAATTATTTTACATTTTTCCCAACAATAATACCTTATTACATTATAACTAAGTCTTTGATTCAATGGAAAACAATAAAAATCAAGAATTTTTACATCAGCTTTAAAACATATCAAATGTTGCTCCATAACCAAACAAAGGAGTGAAGCTTCTTTTTACAATAAATCACACGACATTCCTTTTTTCCCTTCCATTCCAAAGGTTTTCTTTCTTAGGAGTTCTCACACATAATTAATGATGATTTTCATCTCCTTTCTTTAGTTAATTTCCAAGCTTGACTTAGTCTTTTCCAATCATATAAGTGAAAATGTGATGACCCGGCCCGTCATCGTGTGAGTTATCACCCCGTTTTTCCTGCTATATGCTTGTTCATGTTTTAATATATGTGTTTGGTGAGTTTGAGTCAATCGGATCGAGTTTGGTTGGAAATGAGACAAATAGTCTCTTAGGAGAAGGCATAGTTGGGAAAAGTCAACAGGATGTTGACTTGTGAGTTAGAGAGCTCGAAATCGAATTCTGATGATTCGGTTAGCTTCGGGAGGTCATTTGTGGCTTAGAAGAGTGATCGGAACTTAATTTGGAGGTTCGGTGTGGAAATAGACTTGAATTGGCTAAGTTAGAATTTTGGCGGAATCCGATCGATAGGTGATATTTTGATCCGGGAGTCGGAATGAAATTCCGAGAGTTGCAGTAGCTCCATTAGGTGATTTTGGATGTGCTTGCAAATTTTCAGGTCATTCGGACATCATTTGGTCGGGTTTTTGATTGGATGTTGGTTTCGGAAGTTCTAGTTGAAACTTAGGCTTGAATTTGCTTTGATTCGATGATTTCCGTGTTTAAGGGTGTGTTTTTATGATGGAACAAGTTCAAATCGTATTTTTGAGTAGGTTGATGGTTTTGGTTGAGGTCCCGGGGGCCTCACGGTGAACTCGAACCTTCTTTTCGGGCATTTGGAACTTAGAAAAATGTGCAGAAATTGCAGATTCTGTGCAGGAAATCCTAAGCCTTCGCGTTCGCGTGGCTCTGGCCGCATTTGCGTAGGCGAGGTAGGTTTGGTCAACGCGATCGCAGGGAGCAGAACGCGATCACATAGTATGGAATGATTGACCATTGCGATCGCAATGGCTGGGACGCGTTCGCATAGAAGAACGTGGGGGCCCAGTCAAGTTTGTTCATCGCGATCGCGATCGAAGGTGTCGCGATCGCGTATCAAGGAAAAGTAAAGCATCGCGTTCGCATCTTATGGTACGCGATCGCATAGAGGAAAAAGAGGCCTGCTAAAATTGGTTCATCACGATCGCATGCCAAAGGCTGCGATCGCTTAGAGTAAAAATACCTGGCAGAAGGGTTTTTAACAGGACATATCAGTCGCGAACCCATAACATTTTTTCTCAATTTTTGAGTTCTTTGACAGCAAAGTGATGGGATTTGAATGGGATTTTATCGGAAAAATATTGGAGGTAAGTTTTATGGTCTAAATACACGATTTTATCTTAGAATCTTCATTTATTTCACTGAAAATGGAAGGATTTATGGGGGATTTTTGCTCTAAGCCTGGGCTATGGTAAATCACCGATTTGAATGGGCAAACGGAGTCCGATTTTGATAAACTTTATATGTATGGACTCGTGTTGAGATAAGGATTCCGAAAATGTAACTTTGGTAATTTTTCAAGAAGCGTACCAAAAGTCAGATTTTTGACAACTTCGTGGGTTTTGGTGTAAATCGAGTTATTTCGATTGGGTTATGTCTATTTAGCCTATGTTGATGTATTCTTATTGATTTGGATCAGATTTGGCATCCGAGGAGGTTGATTTTGCGAGGCAAGCACAAGGTGAGCTAGGACTTCTACCGATTCGAGGTGAGTGGTGGTAGTAAATGATGTAGTGAGGATTTGAAACCCCGTACTTGCAATATACAGTGCTATGCTGAGATGAAACAAACGTCATGTGGCGGGCGTGGTGGTATTGTGGCTAGGGATTTGGACTTGGTCCTTCCTAATTGATAGTTTATTGTGTATCATGACTGAGATTGAGCTTATAACTGTGTAATTGGGCTAGTAGCCATGTTTGGGGCTTTGTGCCGATCTGTAGAGTATTAGGGAAGCCTGTAGAGCTAAGTGCCCCTTATATCATGCTGGACACATACACTCGGCCGTAATCATAGTTGTATAGCATATCATGAGCCAGTACTAGATGTGTACTCTGAGAGAGACTACCTGGGGTGGGATTCCCTGTTCTAGCTGAGTGGGCCTGAGAGGCCAAGTCTCTATTGACTGAGATGGGGTCGAGGACCCGTTGTGAGGTATTGATATACATACCGAATCGGGCCGCATGCCGCAACATTATACATATATATATATATATATTGGATCGGGATGCACGCCGCAGCATTATATATATATCTCGGATTGAGATGCACGCCGCAGCAGTATATATACATATTAGGATCGGATTGCCCGCCGCAGTAGTATATTGTATGTATCGGACTGCACGCTACAGTAGTATATTATACTAATCAGACTGCACGCCGCAGTAGTATAGCGCTTGGGCTGAAGGAACCCCCTAAGAATTCTGCACACCCCCTAGTGATCGCAGTCGACTGTTATTATTGGATCAGGCTGCATGCCGCAACTATATATATATATATATATATATATATATATATATATATATATATATATATATATATATATATATATATGGATCGGGCTGCACGTTGTAGCAGTATGATTGAGGACTAGGTTCGTGTGGGATCATTATGAGACAGTTATGGATTGGAATTGGACTTATCACTGTAGAGATGACTTACGTGTGAGGTTACCCTTAGAACTGTTTAGTGATAGTACAGGTGTTCTTATTTTCAGTTGTTATTTATTATTATTACTCACCGAGTTGAAATATACTCACTCCACTCCCCTGCACTTTCTATGCAGATCCAGGTGTTCAGGAGGGCAGTTGAGCTATCGCAGCTGCTATGTTACTGTTATTTCGAGGAGACTTCGAGGTAGCCGCCGGCGTCCGCAGGACCTGATCTCTTCCTCCCTATCATTTTTTCATTTGCTACTCTGCTTAGACTTGATTGTGTAGGATATTTCCCATCTGTAGAGGCTCTGACTTGTGACACCGCGATTGTTGGTTGTAGTTTGTATGATTCTATTTCCACACTTATTGTTTTGATATGAAAACAAGTTGTTAATGTTAATTGATCAGTATTAATTAATAACTGGCTGTTAAATTGGATAACATGGTCGGGCTTGCCTAGCAACGTGTTGGGCGCCATCACGACCGGGGTTTGGGTCATGACAAGTTGGTATTAGAGTCTAGGTTAATAGGTCTCGCGAGTTATGAGCCGGTTTAGTAGAGTCTCGTGGATCGGTACGGGGGACGCCTGTGCTTATCCTCGGGAGGCTGCAAACCTTTTAGGAAACAATCCACATTCTTGGAATTCTTATCGTGCGCACTTGATTCAGCTTGAGATGTAATCCTTGAAATTTCCTTCTACATGTCTACAAGCGCACACGAGTGCTTAGTGATAAATTTGTCTTGATGGCTTGTGATTCCCCAATTGAGGGGCGAGACATAATCTCTGTGAGTTCACGTTGGGCCAGTCAGGAGGACTTGAGGCCGGATCTTTGTCTATGATTTGAGCACCAAGGTGCTAATTTCGCGAGCCGGTATTATGAAATTCATACGATCAGTATTGTTCTTAATTGTGAAAATGGCAGTTTGATAATGGATGAGCTGTTAGTTGTTCGACTCTTAGTGTAATCTGTTGAGTAACCTGATAATAGGTGAATTTAACTATATTTATGCCCTAATAATCACGCTTTATTGTTGTTTTGATATTATTTATGATGACAAAATGCTTTTATTAGTGTTTCTGGTGTGTTATAGGTACACATGAGCTATTGAATACTAAAGGAGCAGTTTTGGTGTCATAAGATGGTGAAAAGGCCAAGTGTAGAACAAAATTGAAGTTTGTGCTGAAAAATAAAGTGAAGAATCCGCGGCACTGTTCTGTCGCGGTCCAACCGCGAACACGGACGGACCGCGGTAGAAAGGGCTCGCGGAATCTCTGAAGATTCAAAGAGGTTGTTTTTCTGCGATCCATCCGCGAACGCGGATGGACCGCGGTTGAAGCCGGAAATTTGAGGGACAAAATTGTCAAGACACAAATTATGTAACCTAAACCCTATATATAATGATAGGATTCGCCCAAGAGAGGCAAGTATTGTATTATTCATTACTTTTGCAAGAAAACTAGTAAGAGAGCACTCTCTCAACATCTTTCTTTCTTTTACATTGAATCTTTGATTATGAATTCTTCGATTATCTATCTTGTTTCTTTGATTATGAGTAGCTAATTCTTTATCTAAGATTTTGATGGAACCTATTGAGTGATGAACTTCTGGTTATGTGACTACAAATTGTTTGTTAGATTTCTATTTGTTCAGCGTCGTTCTTGTTGTAGTTAATTGGTAGGATCCCCAATTAGATGTGCCTATTTAGTATGCATAACTTGGAAAAGAGTGCATATTTAGGTAATTGTTGAACAACACCATACCTAGATTATTGGAGGAATCTATAATTGTAGGCGTAAAGGTGGGGTTAGGAATAACGAAACCTTGGGTGCAATCTAAAGTGAACCGTTCAAATTAAAACTAGCTAGGGTAGCTTGGGAGAGTACACTAGTAAATTATTGTAGTTGCTCGGGAGAGAATTACGGTAGAAATAGCGTTCATGATTGATAGAATAATATTGACAATTTGTATTAGCATAAACAGAAGGGATTCCATCAATAGGGGAAATCAATACCTTAGTCTTTCTCTTCATTCTTTACAACATTCAATTCTTTCTTTCAAGTCTTTAATTTCTTGCAAAAGTTGGTTAGTAGAAAACTACCACAAAAATATATTCAAAAGTTTGGGAAGCTGCTTCATAAATGTTCTTGGGTTGCAGTTGATAGGTTAATTCCATGTGGGATCGACTCTAGACTTAATTGACCGGATTATATTGACTATGACCATTGTTTGGGCGTGAACCAATTTTGGCGCCGTTGCAGGGGAATTAACGGAATTATCAATTGCCATTGACAGAAGTACAAGATTCTTGTGTAGTCAGGTTCTTTCTACACACTTTATATTGAAATTTTTGACGATTGTTGAATTGGGTACTCAGGTGCATGCCTAGGAAATCTGCAAGGACTGGAGAACTAATTGAAGGACTCTCAGACCCAGAGCAAACTTTTCGGGCACGTAACAGGGCAATCAAACAACTTCAGCAATCTCAGCAACCAATTAAACTAGATTTTGACATGGGAGATGTGAACGACCCAACCCAGCAAGCTGGGTTGAACGCACAGGAGGCGCAGGAGGCACGTGAAAGTGCATTATTTGACTGGGTACAACCAACCACAGATAATTTGGCAACTGTCATTATTGTGCCAGCCATTCAAGCTGAGTCTTTCCAGATTACCAACAACATGCTACACTTGTTGCAAAATAAGGGATTATTCTCTGGGACTCATATTGAAGATCAACAACAGCACCTGAAGAACTTTCTCTCAATATGCAAGACACAGAGGCAACCAAACGTGACACCGGAAGCCATCAGATTATTACTATTTTCGTTCTCAGTCATAGGGGCTGCGCAGATATGGCTAAACTCACTCCCAATAAACTCTATTGCATAATGGGATGAGTTAGTCAAGCAATTCCACAACAAGTTTCATCCACCTAACAAGACAACTCAGCAAATTGATGAGATTGTGAGCTTCAAGCAGAAACCAATGGAGACATTACATGAAACTTGGGGCAGATTCAAATGTATGCTTGTTATGTGTCCTCACCATGGGGTTCCTGAGCGGATGTTGGGTCAAAGGTTCTACATGGGGCTTTCCGACAGTATGAAAAATATAGTAGATGCCTCAGCAGGTGGGGCTTTTCTGAGCAAGACCTGGAGAGAAGGCTAGAATTTGCTTGACAAGATGGCTCAAAACTCCGGGTGGACGACCGGGAATGCTCCTATCACTCCAGTGGTACACTCTGTACCTCCGAATCCTTCCAACACTATGGAGGAGAACATGGCAACTTAATTGACACAAATGAGCATCCTGACGAAGAAGGTGGAAGAATCTGGGGTCAAGCAGCAGGTTCACATTGTAGACACTACCAATGGTGGTTTATGCACATCTTGCATTAGCCAACCCATAGGTAATCCACGGGCTGCAGACCAAGAGCATCATCACCAGCATGAAGACATGAACTATGTGACTAATTATGCAGGGCAACGACAGGGTAACCAGAGTTGGGATCAGCAGGTTCCACAGCAGTACAGGCCTCCTCAACCACAGTATAATAAAGCATGTATGAGGCCACCAAACAACATGCATATCCTAGACCTCAGAATTTCAATAATCAGCAGCAGGGGTATCATCCACCTCTACCACATCATGGGGGTAGACATGACGATGGGTTCGCAATGTTGGAAGCTATGATGGAGCAGGTAATTGGGTCACATGCCAAAACCAATGAGAGGATAGATGCACATGACGCAACTATCAAGAATATTGAAGTACAGGTGGGCCAGATTGCTATGTCTCTTAACAATCGTCCTCAAGGGGCATTGCCTGCAGATACACAAACAAACCCAAAGGATCAAATCCCAAAGCAGCTGATGGCAGTTAATCTGAGAAGCGGAAGAGATCTTGATGCTGAGCAGGAAAGAGATAGAGGCAATTTGCAGGCTGAGACACTCACTCCAGTACCCATTGAACTGGATGAGTCCACCGGGTTGACAGAAGTTACAGTCCAGCCAGTAGCCGAAAGTAAGGATGTGCAGCAGGGAACGGAAAAAGTAGCTGAACCGTTAGAGCAGCCAGTTGTGGAACAGGTGATAGAGAAAGAAAAGTCCCAAGTGATTGAGAAGAAGAGGCCTCCATCCCCATTCCCCCAAAGGTTGGCCAAGCACCAGAAAGAGGAGAAATACAAGAGGTTATTCGAGATGCTTAAGAAAATCCAGGTAAACATTCCCTTAATTGAAGCTTTGAAAGAAATTCCTGGGTATGCTAAGATGATGAAAGATTTGATGTTGCGGAAATTTGATTTCTAAGACTTGGCCACCGTGACTCTTACCCAGACTTGTGGTGTAGTGGTCTCTAGATCCATTGCTGAGAAGCTATCTGACCCAGGTAGCTTCACCATTCCATGTACGATAGGAAACTTTGCCTTTGCGAAGTCATTGTGTGATTTTGGGGCGAGCATAAATCTTATGCCCTTGGTGATTTATAAGAGGCCGGGCATCGGGAGAGCCAGGCCTACTTCCATGTTATTACAGCTTGCTGACAGGACGCTAAGCATCCATTGTTATATTGGATGATGTGCTCATCCAGGTGGGGAAGTTTGTGTTTCCCACCGATTTTGTTATTCTTGACTGCAAGGTAGACGAGGAAATTCCTATAATCTTAGGAAGACCATTCCTAGCCACATGGAGAGTATTGATTGATTGTGAGACTGGGGAACCCAAGATGAGGTTGAATGGTGAGGAGATCATATTCAATGTGCAAAAATCCATGAGGCGCCCTAGTGAGTTCACGAATTGCTCTCTCATTGATCCGGTAGATGTGATAGTGGAGACAGATGATGTAGAATTGACAGCTGAAGATCCACTTCAGGCATGCCTGATGAACTTAGAAGAGGTAAATGGTGAAAGCCTAGTAGAGTGGGTGCTATCTCTGGAAGGTAAGGGTTTTGGGATAGAGAGTTGGAGTTTGAACCTCAACATTTAGAGAAGAGAGAGACCTCTCCAGCAAAACCATCCATTGAAGAGCCACCAAAGCTAGAGCTTAAGCCACTACCAGCTCATCTCAGGTATGAATTTCTAGGCCCTAACTCCACTTTACCTGTTATTATCTCATCTGGTTTGCTAGATGTGCAGGCTCAAAAGCTTATACAGGTCAGCACCGCATACTGCATGCACAAGATTCTCCTGGAAAAGGGGTACAAACCTTCCAGGGAACATCAAAGAAGGTTGAACCCAAACATGAAGGAAGTGGTGAAGAAAGAGGTAATAAAGTGGCTAGACGCGGGAATTATTTTCCCAATCTCTAATAGTTGCTGGGTTAGCCCAGTTTAATGTGTGCCAAAGAAAGGTGGCATGACGGTGGTGAAAAACGAGAACAACGAATTGATCTCAACAAGAACCGTTACTGGGTGGAGAATATGCATGGACTACATGAAGCTGAATCTAGCCACACGCAAGGACCACTTCCCACTTCCCTTCATTGATCAGATGCTTGACATGTTGGTAGGGAGGTCACACTTTTGCTTCCTAGATAGGTACTCGGGGTACAATCAAATCTCCATAGCCCCCGAGGATAGAGAGAAGACCTCCTTCACATGCCTATATGGCATTTTTGTCTTTAGGAGGATGCCATTCGGACTATGCAATGCACCTGCCACATTCCAAATGTGCATGATGGCTGTATTCACCGACATGGTGGAAGATATTATAGAGGTGTTCATGGATGATTTCTCAGTGGTAGGGAATTCATTCGATGAATGCCTTGTCAATCTAACAAGAGTGTTGAAGCGGTGCATGGAGACAAACTTGGTGCTAAACTGGGAGAAGTGCCATTTTATGGTGTAAGAAGGTATAGTTTTGGGGCACCGGGTTTCGAGCAAAGGTATTGAGGTAGACCGAGCTAAAGTGGACGTAATTGCAAAGTTGCCTCCACCAACATCCGTCAAGGCCATTAGAAGCTTTCTTGGACATGCCGATTTTTACCGGAGGTTCATTAAAGACTTCTCCAAAATCTCAAATCCTCTCTGTAAGTTGCTTGAAGAAGATCACCCCTTTTTATTTTCTTATGAGTGCAGGATTGCATTTGAGGAGTTGAAGAAGAGGTTGGTCACGGTACCCATCATTATTGCCCCCAACTGGGAGCAACCTTTTGAGCTGATGTGCGATGCAAGTGATTACGCAGTGGGGCCAATGCTTGGCCAAAGAAAAGACAAGCTGATGTATCCAATCTACTATGCTAGTAGAATATCGAGTAGAGCACAGCTGAACTACACAGTGACAGAAAAGGAGATGCTGGCGGTAGTGTTCGCGTTTGACAAATTCAGGTCCTATCTCATAGGATCCAAGGTAATAGTATACACTGACCATGTGGCATTAAGGTACTTAATTGATAAGAAGGACTCTAAGTTGCGCCTAATTCGTTGGGTGCTACTTCTACAAGAGTTCGACCTTGAAATCCGTGACTGGATGGGCACCGAAAATCAAGTCGCTGATCATTTATCACGACTTGAAGGAGCTGAAATTGTCAAAGAGAGTGGAGAAATTCTGGAAACTTTTCCAGACGAGTAGTTGCTCGCTACCACTTGCCTTGAAGTGCCATGGTATGCAGATTATGCAAATTACCTGGCCACTGGTATTGTTCCTCATGACCTATCATCGGTCAAGAGGAAAAGATTTTTTCGTGAAAGCCAACTTTATTATTGAGATGAACCCTATCTCTTTAGGATATGTCTCGATAACATGATCTGGAGATGCGTCCCCGAGAGCGAACAATCTTCTGTTTTGAAGGCGTGTCATGCTTCAGCATATGGTGGCCACTTTGGAGGAGTGTAAACAACTGGCAAGATACTTGAGGCCGGTTTCTACTGGCCAACGGTATTTAAAGATACACACTTGTGGGTGAAAGGTTGCAACGAATGTCAACGCACCGGGAACATCGCCCGGCATCATGAGATGCCTATGAACCCAATTCAACAAGTAGAAGTGTTTGACGTCTGGGGAATTGACTTCATGGGTCCCTTCGTCAGCTCCTACGGCAATAAGTACATCCTTGTTGCTATAGACTATGTATCCAAATGGGTGGAAGCGGTTGCATTACCCACCAATGATGCTAAGGTGGTGGTTGGATTTCTGAAGAAGAACATTTTCACACGTTTTTAGACTCCAAGGGCAATTAGCGATGGGGGCACTCATTTTTGTAACCGGCATTCGAGAAATTGTTGGACAAATATGATGTGAAGCACCGGGTAGCTACTCCATATCACTCGCAGACCAGCGGACAAGTTGAGGTCTCCAATATGGAGATAAAGAGTGTATTGACAAAAACAGTGAACGCCACGAGGACCGACTAGTCCAGGAAGCTTGATGATGCATTATGGGCATATAGGACAGCGTTCAAGACACCAATCGGCATGTCACCATACAAATTGGTGTTTGGGAAAGCTTGTCATCTACCTGTGGAACTAGATCACAAAGCATGGTGGGCACTAAAGCAATTAAATCTTAGCTGGGATGAAACGAGTAAATCTAGAGTCACCGGTTTACATGAGATGTAAGAATTCCGGTATCTGGCATTCAAAAGCACAAGATTATACAAAGAGAGGATGAAGCGGCTTCATGACCAGAATATCATAGAGCGTAACTTCAAACTCGGGGACAAGGTACTTTTATATAACTCAAGGTTACGGTTGTTTCTGGGCAAACTGAAATCAAGGTAGTCAGGCACATTCCGGGTGGTTGAGGCATTACAGTCGGGCGTTGTGGAAATATAAACTATAGATGGCTCTCGCACATTCAGAGTAAATGGACAACGGTTGAAACTATATGTTGGCATGGATGACATCGATGAGAAGGTGGAACTATGGTTAGATGAACCTTAAAGGTCTAGCGAGCCTTGAAATACGCTACGTTGAGTCGTGCCGCAACGTTAAATCAGGCGCTACGTGGGAGGCAACCCATGAAATTGTTGAGTGTAAATCATTATAGTTAGTCTATAAAGAAAAAAAACTTCTATTAGACGAAAGATTCAGAGACACTGTTCTACTGCGGTCCAACCGCAAATGCGGACGGACCACGGAAAAACAGCCTCTCTGAACCTTCTGCTTCGTGGTCCAACCGCGAACGCGGACCGACCGCGGTTGACCGCGGTCAGACCTGGCAGCGCGGAAAAATCATAAAAAACGTTCAAAAATTTCCACCCCCTTTTTAATTAACCTAACTCAACCCCCCTTCATTATTTTCAAACACAGCCGCCCCCTCCCCCCATTCTCTCTCTAATTTCTTATTTTTCTCCTCCTTCTCTCTACTCTTTCTTCTCCAATTTTCACCACATTCCTCCACCACTTCCCCAACTCCTTCAAATCCATCTCCCCCCTCTTCCCTCCTTCCACAAGTAAGTTTTTCTTCTATTTTTCTTTTTAGTTCATCTCTTTAATTTTTTGTAGATTAATTAGGTTAGAAAAATTTAGTTTAACACACTTTAATTGTAGTATTTGTGTAATACCATGCTAGGCTTAGTGGAATATGTAGATATAATTTTTGTTTTTATTTTAGTATGAATGTTGTATAATTGAGTTGTGGGATTTTGGTGTATTTGAAATTGTTGGGTCTCCATTGTGTGCATTGTGATATTTATGGTGGTTTGGAGACCCAATTTGATGGTTGAATTATTTGGTGTTGTTTTGGCCAAGGTTGGCAAAAATATGTTGTAGTATTTGGGTGTTGTATTTTTAGGGGAGATTATGCCTAAGTTTTGGCTTGTTGTTGTTGTATATAATTGGAGATGGTGTATGTATAATTGGGTAATGTTGGAATTCCAAAAGAAGTAAGTGTGGGGTGCACTAGGTAACTTGGTGAAATTGTTGGAAATATGGTCAAAAAGTAGGAGTTATGGTTTAATAGCACTAAAGGAAATATAGTTGTAGTCCACGGATGGTGAAGTCTGAGTAGCCAACCGATGTACTAACGTGATGGAGATTTTTGGTTATTTCTTTTTGTGCAGGATTATGAATCCTAAAAGATCCAGGAATGCGGAAAGCTCATCTAGGCAACCGACCTATGACGAGTCTCGGTTCAAGGGCGAGGAAGCTGAAGTGGACTTTCATGCCAAGGCTACTAAAGCTTGGCTACTGGAGATCGCAATCGACAGGATGGCTCTTCGGGCTAAAAAGCCCGATATGTACGAGGAGATCCGACGCCGAGAGATGGAGTTTCTGTTCGATGAACCGACCCTCATTAACAAAATGCTAGTTAGGGAGTTCTACGCGAACGCACCCTACAGAATGGCCAGGACAGTCTTCGTCATATGTAAGTATGTTTGGGCTAAAGTACCTACTATTAGGCAGGCTCTTAGACTGCCCACTTTTTCTGTTGACGTGAACTTTTACCACGATAGGCCCGGTGTCATTTGGGACACCTTGATTGAGGTCTTGTGTGTCAATGGTCATCCCATCTGGATAAGAGACCAAAGTACTCTGAATTCTACCAGTTTCACTCATACTGCCAAGTGTTGGTTATCGGTTATTTATAACCATTTTCTGCCCTCCAGCAATACAACAGATGTAAACTTTAATAGGGCATTGCTGACATGGTGCTTTATCACCCAGCGGGACGTTAACCTTGCTCACGTGATAGGTGACGAGATGGTGGTAAGGGGACCCCTCAAATCCAAGGGATTCTACTTCCCGTCTCTTGTCACTTCTCTGTGCCACTCCCACCGGACTCCGGTACTACCTACGGATAGTGAGCTTCCTCAAAAAGCTCGATTCAAGGCCTCTTACATCCGGGTGGGTAGAGGCACCGACCCGATTGATATAGACGATAAGGATGAACCTGTGTCGGTTGTCCAGTCACGGCATTCCACTGACTCCGCCGGCCCTTCTAGGCACGCTCATTATGGAGCTGGCCTATCTAGGTCCCAGTCCACTAGACCTATGCTTAGGTCTATGGAGGAGGAGGTTGCGGATCTACACACCTTAGTGGACGGTCTACACACGCATATGGACGCGATGTCCCAAAGGCAAGCTAGGACTGAGAACAGGTTCATGGCATGGTTTCGAGCTCTAGGTCTCGCTTTCAATGTCGACCCCACCACCGTCTTCGACTCTGAGTGAGTCACAGGTAAGTTTTTTCACCCTTCTGAGCTATACATGTATTATTATGCCATAAGGACATGACATGATTTTAAGTGTGGTGTGGGAGACTTATCTTGTATATGTTGTACATAGTAGTTGTAGTTGTAAATTATATTCGCTGGCTTTGCCCGATGATGGACACTTGGCGACGGGTTTCTTAAGGGTCTAAGTCCGAATAAAACACAAAAAAATCAAAAATTTGAAAAATTCAAAAATATGAGTAGAGGACTCTTCCTAATGACGGACTATTTGGACAAGTACTCTTGAGGGAAGTAGTCCATGTAGGAATTTTTCTTTCTTTTATTTTCTTTTTCTAGGTAGTGTATCACCTCCCCCTTGATTTTTCTTTTGACCACGGTTCTTTTCCAAAGGTTTTTATTGAACCGGGTTAGGTAGATTTTTCTTTTTTTAGGATTAGAGGGCAAAGGTTAACATGTAACCCCAAGTATGCACATTAGCAAAACTAAAATGAACTTGAGAATGTATGATCTAAGCTTGATTGTAGATTCTAGGATATGCCTTAAATTGCACAATACAGCTTGCTTGAACATTGATAGGACTTTGTAGATGAACCTAATTCTAAATGAGTTGCATGCTAAGTGTGTGTGAGCTTTTACCTACATTATATATTTTACATGATACCTAGAACTTGCCCTGTGTGTTTGCAAAGCGAAATGGAAGTTGTTTGGTTATAGAGATGATAGAGGCATTTCTTTGTGTAACCTCATAAATCAATAAAATGTGAATTCACCTATACATAGTTGTCACGACCCTAGTTCACCAATCGTGAACATGTCATGACGGCACCCAGTCCCCACGACTAGGTAAGCCTAACACATTGCGGAAATTACACGTTTATGAACTTTAAACAAGAAATAGCGGAAGATAATATAAATAGGAATGTAATCCGTGCCGCTTGGCACATACACTCGTCCAACACACTGTGTAAAAATACCACCAAGACCCGGAATCCCACGGGCAACACAGACTAAAAGAGAATATACAACTGAGGCTCTATGTATAAAGAGTATCTAACAACGAAGTGAAGGAAAGATATCTACTAGTACTAATAGAATAGAAGGAAGGCCTCCGGATCCGCGGACGTAGCAGGATCATACCTCGAGGTCTCCCAAAACGCTGCTCAATCACATGATATGAGTCTGTCCTGATGTACCTCGATCTGCACAACAAAAGTGTGCAGAAGAGTAGCATGAGTACACCACGGCGGTACTCAGTAAGTGCCAAGCCTAACCTCGATGGAGTAGTGACGAGGAAGGTCAGGGCCCTACTGAGAGAAAACAGTTACAAAAATGATAATAACAATAATAAGCAGTTTAACAATAATAATTCCGAAATAACAACAATAAAATGATTACTGCAACCGTCTACAATTAACTAACAACAAGTATCAAACTCAATTAATAAGCCCAGGACCTGTGGGAATTGAACCCACAGTCCCATTAACAGTACCCTTGGGTCTCCGGGAATCGAACCCGCAGCCCATGTCTCAATAATATCTCAATAACTCAGGATCTCTGGGAATCAAACCCGCAGTCCCTACAAATAACTCAAGATCTCGGGAATCGAACCCGCGGTCCCTACAAATAACTCAGGATCTCGGGAATCAAACCCGCAATCCCTACCAATAATATATCAATAAACTTCGGTCTCCGGGAATCGAACCCGCAACCCTTGGATCTCTGGGAATTGAACCCGCAGTCCACAAACAATAGCAATACGGGTCTCTGGGAATCGAACCCACAGCCCTGGGATCTCCGGGAATTGAACCCGCAGTCCACAAATACAACAAATAAAGAAAACGCTCACAGAAAATATAATATGCTTAACTACAACTTCACCGAGGACTAGTGCCAACAATTATCAAGAAGTTCAAGTAGGACAATTAGGCAATTAGACGGATAAATCCTACCTAATCATGCTTCCCTAACGAATACCAGGTAAATGTCACAATTTAATAAATTAAGAACAGGAATATCACGAATTGAACATTTCAAGTAAAGTGAGTTACAACAACCAGCGCATGTACACACCCGTCACCTCGCGTACAAGGCATTTAAACTATCACATAATATCTTAGGGGTAAAGGTTCCCCCACACGAGGTTATACAAGCCACTTACCTCGACTCCGGTACAAAACCGCTAAGAGACAACTCTCTTGCCGCGAATGTCGGCCTCCACAGGTGTAGTAATATCTGATAAAAATCAATGGAATCACATCAAAATAGGCCAATTGGGCATTACCCAATCAAAACAATCGAATTACACCAAAACCACAAAGTTGCCAAAACCCGACTTTCGGTACGCTTCTCGAAAAATTACGAAAGTTACATTTTCGGATTCCTTATCTCAACACGAGTCTAACCATACCAAGAACACCCAAATCGGACCACAAATGGCCCATCAAATCCTTGATTCTATCCAAGAGGGTTTTCTACCCTTTTTAACAAAAATTCTCAAATTAAAGACTAAAACTTGCAATAGATTCGAGTTATACAACCAAAATTGAGTTAAGAGTACTTACCCTTTTGATTTCTCCAAAAATCTCCCGAAAAATCGCTTTACCCGAGCTCCAAATCGTCAAAAATGGCAAATGGGACGAAGTTTGAACTTTATTCTGCTGCCCAGGTATTTGTTCTTCGCGTTCGCGGTCCTTCTCTCGCGTTCGCGAAGAACAAACTTCCAAATTACATTTTTCCAACTTTGCTCGGACAGCCTCTATTGCAATGGTCATAACGTTTTACACACAACTCCAAATGACTATTATAATATGTTTCTGAAAACTAGATTCAAAGGGCTACAACTTTCGTTTTTGAATCACCTCAAAATTTCCTTGTAGATAAAAAGATATGAGCTTCCGAAGTAGGACCTGTGCGACAGAAAATCCTTCTTCGCGAACGCGAGGCACTGTACGCGAACGCGAAGAACAAAGTCTCTGATGGAAAATCCTTCTTCGCGAATGCGATACCTTCATCGCGAACGCGAAGAACAAAGTCTTAGAGGCCAAATTCTTCTTCGCGAACGCGATAGGACCCTCGCGAACGCGAAGAACAATACCAGATACCAGAACAGCAGTCCAAAAACTTCCAAAAATGACCCGTTGGGCATCCGAAATCATCCCGAGGCCCTCGGGATCCCAACGAAAACCACCAACATACTCCAAAACATGATACGAACTTGTTCCAATCATAAAAACACCATCCTAAACATCAAAATCACCAATTACACACGGATTCAAGCCTAAGTTTCTTCAAAACTTTCAAAACTAACATTCGATCCAAAACCCGATCAAACGACGTCCAAATGACCTGAAAATTTGCGGACATATCCAAAATCACATAACGAAGCTACAGAAATTGTCGGAATTCCATTCCGACCCCGGATCAAAATCTCACCTATTGTTCGGATTCGCCAAAATTTCAAACTTCGGCATTTCAAGCCTAATTGAGCTACGGACCTCCAAAATACATTCCGAACACGCTCCTAACCCCGAAATCACCTAACGGATCTAATGGAACCATCAGATTTCCGTTCCGAGGCCGTCTTAACACTGCTCCGATTACGGACCATTTTCTAACTTTAAAGCTCTCATTTAGGGACTAAGTGTCCCAAAATACTCCAAATTTCAGAACCGACTCTCCCGGTAAACCACAGTAGCCGAAATGAACTTAGGGAAAACAGTTAAATTGGGGATTGAGGCGAAATTTTATAAAACGACCGGTCGGGTCGTTACATCTTCCCACACTTAAAAGATTCGTTCGTCCTCGAACGAGCATAGAAAACATACTTGGAGTGGTGAAGAGATGAGGGTACTGGCTGCGCATATCCTGCTCGGTCTCCCAAGTCGCCTCCTCGACCGGCTGGCCCCGCCACCGAACCTTTACCGAAGCGATGTTCTTTGACCTTAGCTTTCTGACCTGCCTGTCTAGAATGGCTACTGGCTCCTCAACATAAGACAGATCCTTGTCTAGCTGAACCGAAGTGAAATCTAACACATGCGACGGGTCACCATGGTATCTCCGGAGCATGGAGACATGAAATATGGGGTGAACTCCGGCTAGACTGGGAGGTAAGGCCAACTTATAAGCAACCTCCCCAATACGCCTCAAACTCTCAAAAGGGCCAATAAATATAGGACTCAGCTGAGCACATTAGCCTGATATAGTCTGAAGATATTCCTTCTTGTTCAAACAGTTAAGTCTTAGAGCCTAATTCCAACATCCGGAATTCTGTGTCAGGCTTGTTTTCATCAAGAGATCACTCAATATTCCTCAAACGCCGTCCTCAAACATGACTGCATAATCTTGTTGGATCCTTACCTTGCAACACAAAATCCACAGGACCACGATAATATTTTATGATCAAATTAGCCAAAAATTCAACGAAACAGATGCTCCCATTGCACCTCACAATCTACATAGGTCTCGCTCTAACTTTTTTCAATACTGGCACGACGGAAGAGATGTGCCGATATCCATAACCAACTACTGGATCAACTCATTAGGTCTATACTCCTGACAAGATCCATTACCTTGTCCTAAACCAGAGGATGATCTTTTCCTCTATAATATACCTCATATAATCAGTTTGAACTGATCCCAAATCTCATAATCTCATCTCACCCAGTACGAACTGATCAGGCGATAAGCCACATCAGACATAATCAAAAGTCCCACAAGATGACACAATGTGCTAGTAATCCACTAATTCATACGTGGTAAAAAAGGAAGGAGAACACTAGAGAGAACTATTCAACTCTCACACTAACATGGACTTCCTCAGAAAAATAGAAAACAGAACACATAAGAGCAATTATGGACACTGAAATAAACATCACACTGTTGCGGCGTGCAACCCGATCCCAACAGTATACCCATGGCGGCGTGCCACACGATCCCAACAATTAACCATGGCGGCGTGCCACCCGATCTCAACAATATAACCATGGCGGCGTGCCACCCGATCCCAACAATATAAACTCACACAAGGAGTCATATGTCGAGCTGAATAGCTCGTCACATCAAAATACTGAATATCGATCATAAGCACACTAAGGTGCATGATATCAGACTCAATGAAAACATATAGCGCTATAGGCTATGAACTCAAGCACAACTGAGGTGCGATATAAGATCTGAGTCTCAAGAGCCCTCATGCTCATATAACATCACCGCTGAGCGAAACCCCAACACATGAGGAACTTACCAAGCCGTCTCACACTTATATGGCGCAATATATCTTTACATGAATTAACTAACCGCGAAATAAGACCGCGACTATCCCCCATAAAGGGCGCATTGCTGGAAGAAACATAACCGGCCTGACGCAAGGCTCACTTCCACATTTAAATCTATCCACCGACCTTAAGTCTATCCTGGTCGTGCCAAGCTAAGTCAATAGTATTTCACAGGTCTATAACCCAATAAGCAGAGTTCCTTCGGGGCATAAATTCTCAAACGGATGATATCACCAAAATCCTCATACTGGTTTAAATTTCTAACCAATCAAGTGACTACATGTCACAGCTATACAATCTTCTTGTGGGTCAAGCTCCCACCATCTTCCGAATAATTAAACGAGCCTGCACATTCAACCCACCGGCTGCACTAACACTGAAAAGTGATCAGGAGTCCCTAACCGGGATGCAAGCCTTTCTCACAGAACACCGATCTCAAATGATACTGATATTAATAGCCATCTTACTCAAAATACTGAAACTTCTTTCCTGCTCTTCCGAGCTCTTTATATCACATTCATTGACCAAACTGTGACCTTGGTCCTTACTTCAAATTTCATACTACTCACTGCACCCCACGTGCCGATATACGATAGACACAATTTCCATCATAGCTCTAAAACTGACGATAGGCTAATACTTCAACACATAAGACTTTCCATTTAGCTCACTGCAGGAGAGCTATAACAATATACGACGAATTCTCATAACTATCGAATATGCCAATCTCTAAGTAGTGGTCCAAGGCACCATAACCCTTCCCGAGATCCTGCCTACTCATAACAAGCCCTAACAGAAGAATACTTCAGAATACCATCAAACACTGCGGCCGACAAGCCTCAAATGCACCGCCACAAATCACATGCATAATTCGATCACGTTACATGAACCAATCATTGACACCAATATGCCAACTCAACTTTGCCTAATCAATCTACTTTCTTCCAGTTTATCCTGGATTGCCTTATAATGTAAATATCTCCCTTCAATACCTAACGTATTTCAACCACACTCACCCCGAATGACCTGAAATTATGAGGTCATGCTATCTCAAGAACGACGACCATTTCACGCCTCTCAAATGCTACACCACAAGTCAAAACATCATAGATTGTTTTTGTACTTTTCTTCCTAAGTTGCTTTAAAGGCTTGAGCCTCAACCGTACTTATAGACTCAAAATTATCAAACACCACACTTTACCTCTTGAATTCACTAGGACCGCTATTGAGAACCATCCGGCCCTGACTTGGCCCAGTACGCAACCAACTCTACTGAATGTTTATAACATATGAATACCCTCTCGATAAAGCACCCAGCGGAATCACTTCCCGCGAAGCCTGCACCTATACGAGGCATAAATCATGAATCTTTCCTCAAGTTTGAACATGAGCCAGTAAGGCTAACCATAACATGCATTCAACAATTCATATACTCAAATTACCACTCATGGTCTTTTTCCGTAGCTGCAATAACCCATTAATACGCTAATATCCAAAATTCACATAGGTAATTAACCATGCAACCCAATCTTAAGCGTTGGGGCTCTCCCACTTAGCCCAAAGCCACTATTACACGACTCTCGAACACATTAGAACCATTCTCTCGAGTCATTTACTATTATTCAATTGCAACTCACTTGATCCAACGAATATAACCACATGTGCTCTATTAGCACTCTAACATCATAGGGTATGACCTCATCCCAATATAACCAAACATCTTCTCGCTACATGCACCGAGCATTCTCTACCAACAACATCTTAAAACATACTATGATTCTCACACGCCTACGAAGCACCATGTAGCCTTGGTCAAATATTTCCCTGTTGATAATAAAATGCAGAGTTTATTAGGGACACAAGAACATCTAAAGTCCCAACATTATACCATACGAGCCTCAACTCTTGCCCATCCGCAAGTTTTCAAGAACTTTTTGAATAGCACCTAAATACATCGCAGGCCAAATACGATACGACACATGACCCATAATTACATCATTGATAGTGAAATCCTTTCATTTGACACGAAGCCTTAAGATACATCTTGCTAATCCATGATACTAGCCCTTAACATTCGTACGTCTTCATCATAAGACAACCCAAGATATTCGTTTGGTACATGTCCTTCTTAAGACAGTTAAACTCATTTCCCCCTAGTATCTTTGCTGGCTGAATCCTTCGCTAAATAGATATCTCATATGAACCATATAGTCTTTATTACCACCAACTATCTTTAGATCTACATCCACCTTGTGATTCTACCATTACTGTGACGATTAGGCAGTTAAGTAAACCTTCTCAAGACCGTACTTATCAACCGAATGTCAGAACCTAATGCACCCCTATGTGCACAATTGAAGATCTCTCAATTCTCTTGCATTATCGATATGGATGACACGCGGTAACAATGGTTAAATAAATTCTTGACTCCCTTGAAATCCCTCTGCAGCATCACGAACCGTCGGCGCAAACTTGATAACGAGTGCGCAATTTCAACACACGAGTGGATGCAAATGAACATATGACATAGGCTCCAACTGAATAAATGGCGCACGATAAGGAATTCAAAGAATTGAAGAGTTTCCTAAACGGTTACATAGCCCCTCGTAGATAAATACAGACGTCTCCATATAGATCAATGAGAATCTAAGTAACCGGTCTGTGTCCCGTGACTCCTACGAACCTAGAGCTCTGATACCAACTTGTCACGACCCTAGTTCATCAATCATGAATATGTCATGACGGCACCCAGTCCCCACGACTAGGTAAGCCTAACACATTGCGGAAATTACATGTTTATGAACTTTAAACAAGAAATAGCGGAAGATAATATAAATAGGAATGTAATCTGTGCCGCTTGGCACATACACTCATCGAACACACTGTGTAAAAATACCACCAAGACCCGGAATCCCACGGGCAACACAGACTAAAAGAGAATATACAACTGAGGCTCTATGTATAAAAAGTATCTAACAACGAAGTGAAGGAAAGATATCTACTAGTACTAATAGAATAGAAGGAAGGCCTCCGGATCCGCGGACGTAGTAGATCATACCTCGAGGTCTCCCAAAACGCTGCTGAATCACCTGATGTGAGCCTGCCCTGATGTACCTGGATCTGCACAACAAAAGTGTGCAGAAGAGTAGCATGAGTACACCACAGCGGTACTCAGTAAGTGCCAAGCCTAACCTCGATGGAGTAGTGACGAGGAAGGTCAGGGCCCTACTGAGAAACAAATAACATAATGATAGTAACAATAATAAGCAGTTTAAATGATAATTATTCCGAAATAACAACAATAAAATGATTACTGCAACCGTCTACAATTAACTAACAACAAGTATCAAACTCAATTAATAAGTCCAGGACCTGTGGGAATTGAACCCACAATCCCATTAACAGTACCCCTGGGTCTCCGGGAATCGAACCCGCAACCCATGTCTCAATAATATCTCAATAACTCAGGATCTCCGGGAATCGAACCCGCAGTCCCTACAAATAACTCAGGATCTCGGGAATCGAACCCGCAGTCCCTACAAATAACTCAGGATCTCGGGAATCAAACCCGCAATCCCTACTAATAATATATCAATAAACTTCGGTCTCCGGGAATCGAACCCGCAGCCCTTGGATCTCCAGGAATTGAACCCGCAGTCCACAAACAATAGCAATCCAGGTCTCTGAGAATCGAACCCACAGCCCTGGGATCTCCGGGAATTGAACCCGGAGTCCACAAACACAACAAATAAAGAAAACGCTCACGGAAAACATAATATGCTTAACTACAACTTCACCGAGGACTAGTGCCAACAATTATCAAGAAGTTCAAGTAGGACAATTAGGCAATTAGACGGATAAATCCTACCTAATCATGCTTCCCTAACGAATACCAGGTAAATGTCACAATTTAATAAATTAAGAACAGGAATATCACGAATTGAACATTTCAAGTAAAGTGAGTTACAACAACCAGCGCATGTACACACCCGTCACCTCGCGTACAAGGCATTTAAACTATCACATAATATCTTAGGGGTAAAGGTTCCCCCACACGAGGTTATACAAGCCACTTACCTCGACTCCGGTACAAAACCGCTAAGAGACAACTCTCTTGCCGCGAATGTCGGCCTCCACAGGTGTAGTATCTGATAAAAATCAATGGAATCACATCAAAATAGGCCAATTGGGCATTACCCAATCAAAACAATCGAATTACACCAAAACCACAAAGTTGCCAAAACCCGACTTTTGGTACGCTTCTCGAAAAATTACAAAAGTTACATTTTCGGATTCCTTATCTCAACACGAGTCTAACCATACCAAGAACACCCAAATCGAACCATAAATGGCCCATCAAATCCTTGATTCTATCCAAGAGGGTTTTCTACCCTTTTTAACAAAAATTCTCAAATTAAAGACTAAAACTTGCAATAGATTCGAGTTATACAACCAAAATTGAGTTAAGAGTACTTACCCTTTTGATTTCTCCAAAAATCTCCCGAAAAATCGCTTTACCCGAGCTCCAAATCGTCAAAAATGGCAAATGGGACGAAGTTTGAACTTTATTCTGCTGCCCAGGTATTTGTTCTTCGCGTTCGCGGTCCTTCTCTCGCGTTCGCGAAGAACAAACTTCCAAATTACATTTTTCCAACTTTGCTCGGACAGCCTCTATTGCAATGGTCATAACTTTTTACACACAACTCCAAATGACTATTATAATATGTTTCTGAAAACTAGATTCAAAGGGCTACAACTTTCGTTTTTGAATCACCTCAAAATTTCCTTGCAGATAAAAAGATATGAGCTTCCGAAGTAGGACCTGTGCGACAGAAAATCCTTCTTCGCGAACGCGAGGCACTGTACCCGAACGCGAAGAACAAAGTCTCTGATGGAAAATCCTTCTTCGCGAACGCGAAACCTTCATCACGAACGCGAAGAACAAAGTCTTAGAGGCCAAATTCTTCTTCGCGAACGCGATAGGACCCTCGCGAACGCGAAGAACAATACCAGATACCAGAACAGCAGTCCAAAAACTTCCAAAAATGACCCGTTGGGCATCCGAAATCATCCCGAGGCCCCCGGGATCCCAACGAAAACCACCAACATACTCCAAAACATGATACGAACTTGTTCCAATCATAAAAACACCATCCTAAACATCAAAATCACCAATTACACACGGATTCAAGCCTAAGTTTCTTCAAAACTTTCAAAACTAACATTCGATCCAAAACCCGATCAAACGACGTCCAAATGACCTGAAAATTTGCGGACATATCCAAAATCACATAACGAAGCTACAAAAATGGTCGGAATTTTATTCCGACCCCTGGATCAAAATCTCACCTATCGTTCGGATTCGCCAAAATTTCAAACTTCGGCATTTCAAGCCAAATTGAGCTACGGACCTCCAAAATACATTCCGAATACGCTCCCAACCCCGAAATCACCTAACGGATCTAATGGAACCATTAGATTTCCGTTCCGAGGCCGTCTTAACACTGCTCTAGTTACGGACCATTTTCTAACTTTAAAGCTCTCATTTAGGGACTAAGTGTCCCAAAATACTCCAAATTTCAGAACCGACTCTCCCGGTAAACCACAATAGCCGAAATGAACTTAGGGAAAACAGTTAAATTGGGGATTGGGGCGAAATTTTCTAAAACGACCGGTCGGGTCGTTACAATAGTATCCTAGTTAACCCCTTTGAGCCTAAAGCCTATTCTTTGATAACCCTTGAATGTTCATAAAAATCTATATCATATATTGTTCTACTTTACCTTCTAGAAGCACTTGTGTTGTAATGAATATGCAAAAGTCTAAGTGTGGGGTGAAGGGAAGTTGAAAAAAGGGAAAATTAAGAATGAATGGTAGAAAATGGTGAACTGGCAAAATACTGTAAATGCTACAAAACAATGAAAAAAAATGTGTATATACGTAAAATAAAAAAGCGAGTTACACCAACAAAAGAAAATTGGGGATTAAAAGTAAATAAAGGTGAAGGAATGTTTTGGGGAGGCATAATGAAAAATCCTAAAAGGGAAGTTGTGAAAAAGAAAGAAAGTGCTTAGGGAGATTAGCCACTATAACTAAAAGTATCCTACCCGTCCCATAGCCAACATTACAACCCTTAAAGACCTCTTGATCTGTGATTGAATAACTCGATTAGTGGAGTATTACACTAGGGGCAAGCCTATAGTGTATCTGTATGCATATGAATGTTCTTTGTTGAGAGTTAGTGCATTTTTCCTATATCTATAATTTCCATGTTCTAAAATGTTTATGTGTGGGAACTTCTCTCAATAAATTGTGTGAGGGCATGTAACTCAGGAGGAAAAAGGTAAATTTGCAAGTGTGTGATAATAACTAGAGTAAGCAATAATGTGTTGGCATTTGAGTTTACGGTTAGGTAAGGATTGTGCATGTCTTAGGTTAATCATGAAAGATAGCTTTTGTGACATATTTTGGGGGAGACGTTAATAAAAATTGGCCTAAAGTGTGATTAAGGTTGCTCGAGGACAAGCAGAGGTTTAAGTGTGGGGTGTTGATAATAGGTGAATTTGACTATATTTATGCCCTAAATAATCACGCTTTATTGTTGTTTTGATATTGTTTATGATGCAAAAATGCTTTTATTAGTGTTTTTGGTGTGTTATAGGTACACATAAGCTATTGAAGACTAAAGGAGCAGTTTTGGAGTCATAAGATGGTGAAAAGGCCAACTGTAGAACAAAATTGAAGTTTGTGCTGAAAAATAAAGTGAAGAATCCGCGGCACTGTTCTACCGCGGTCCAACCGCGAACGCGGACGGACCGCGGTAGAAAGGGCTCGCGGAATCTCTGAAGATTCAGAGAGGTTGTTTTTTCGCGATTCGTCCGCGAACGCGGATGGAGCGCGGTTGAAGCCGGAAATTTGAGGGACAAAATTGTCAAGATGCAAATTATGTAACCTAAACCCTATATATAATGATAGGATTCGCCCAAGAGAGACACGTATTGTATTATTCATTACTTTTGCAAGAAAACTAGTAAGAGAGAACTCTCTCAACATCTTTCTTTCTTTTACATTGAAACTTTGATTATGAATTCAATTATCTATATTGTTTCTTTGATTATGAGTAGCTAATTCTTTATCTAAGGTTTTGATGGAACCAATTGAGTGATGAACTTCTGGGTTATGTGATTACATATTTTTAGCTAGATTTCTATTTGTTCAGCTTCGTTCTTGTTGTAGTTAATTGGTAGGATCCCCAATTAGATGTGCCTATTTAGTGTGCATAACTTATAAAAGAGTGCATATTTAGGTAATTGTTGAACAACACCACACCTAGATTATTGGAGAAATCTATAATTATAGGCGTAAAGGTGGGGTTAGGAATAACGAAACCTTGGGTGCAATCTAAAGTGAACCGTTCAAATTAAAACTAGCTAGGGTAGCTCGGGGGAGTACACTAGTAAATTATTGTAGTTGCTCGGGAGAGAATTACGGTAGAAATAACGTTCATGATTGATAGAATAATATTGACAATTTGTATGAGCATAAACAGAAGGGATTCCATCAATAGGGGAAATCAATACCTTAGTCTTTCTCTTCATTCTTTACAACATTCAATTCTTTCTTTCAAGTCTTTAATTTCTTGCAAAAATTAGTTAGTAGAAAACTACCACAAAAATATATTCAAAAGTTTGGGAAGCTGCTTCAGAAGTGTTCTTGGGTTGTAGAAGTTGCAGTTGATAGGTTAATTCCTTGTGGGATCGACTCTGGGCTTAATTGACCAGTATATTGACTACGACCGTTGTTTGGGCGTGAACCATAGCCCCGAGCTATTGGCGTGGTGAATATTTATCATGTCTCTTAGTTGGAAGGTAAAGTGCCTTACGTGTAGTAGAACGAGTTCAGACTCAGAAAGACTAAAGTGATTATGCTCTGTGTATCCTGGTGGAAGGTATTGTACTGAAATGCTAGATTGAAGCGATGTAGGTGGGTTGATTCTGATGTGTAATTGAAAGGTATTTGATACGTGTTATGATTCGAGCAGGTGCAGTGGATGTTCATGTATCAATTTTGATAATATGATTCGTATAGTATGAGACTAATGTTGTTGATATGCATTGTGATTTCTGGTCGAATTGTGGACGTATTGTTAGGATGGTTTTGGTGATTCTCTAGCAGGTGGATAGGCTGAATTACAAAGGAAACTCTGTTGAAATTTCTGGAAAATTTGGGACTTAAAAAAGGTTTTGTCACCTAAAGAGTGGGCTTAACAGTTGTGTGTGTATAAATGCAAGAACTGCAGAAGAGTTAAGGTTTTTGATGCTTCGAGTCTCTGTCAAAGCTTGTAAATGACTCGAGCTTAATCTCATTGTAACATTGCGGTATCATTTGAGTAAGAATGCTATGAGTGGTTAAATGTGCTTGATATATGGCTTCGAGCCAAGTTGGGGAGGTTGCTATTAATTAACTAATTGCACTGTTGTATACTATGTTGGTTCTATCTTAGGTATGTTGGGAAATTTTGATGAAGGGTATATGGTGCTTCGTAGATGTGAAGAAATACTAGGATGTTTTGAACTGCTGTTGGTAAAGAATGTTCAGTGTATAGAAAAGAAATATAGCTAATTGTATCTATATGTAATCATGTTCTGCGATGTCAGAGTCCTAACAAAGCACAAGTGGTTCTGTTCAATAAAACAATTGAATTACAGCTAAATAAGGGTACATGACGCCCAAAAATGGTTTGCGGTGTTCAAGATTTTGCTTGTAATAGTCAGGTGTCTTAAGATTGTGTACGTGGCTAAAGACGGTGGTTTCGTTAGAAGAGATCAAGACTTGTGTTATATTATGTGAATGATGGGATTCTATGTATCTGTATTGGAGAGTAATGATAACGAATTCAGAATCACAGGAAGTTCTTCAAAATAAAGTGTTGTAGAAGGTAGTACTTCTGGGAAACATTTGAGAGAGTATTCAGCGGCATGTGAGCCTTAGACCGTGTGGTGTTGTATATTAGTCTCGTGTGGTAACCTGAGTTGAGGTATTGTGATGCTTCAGTAAAGGAGAATATTAAATTAAAGATGATAATAAATCGGAACAGTATGAAAAGGACACGAGTAATTTCGGGTATGTGTTCGAAGTAATGAGTCTTGCAGATATGGTGCAACAAAGCTCTTGAGTGCTGGCAGTTGCGTAGCTCGATGTGGGTAGAAGGACTCAGTCCTGCAATTTAGTTTGTGCAATGGAATCAGGAGAAAGAGTTCGTGATGTGTTTTATCGTGGTTTGAAAATGAGAATATTTCCTGTTGGTATGCGAAGCATGGAATGTGTAATGATTTTTCTTCTATATGGGATCATGAAGGTCCTTGACTAGTTGAGTGCGTCGATGTTTGCGGCGTAGGAAAAGGGATAGAAGTTTCCATGTTATCTTAGTGTGGTATGGTATATACGATGTGTTATGGAAAGTTGATAATGGCATGTTCAAGGTTTTGAGATCAGTTCATAATATATGGGAAGTCATTAAAATTCTTGAGCAGCGCGAGCAGCTGCAGGCGATTTAAGAATCGATCTCTCTGGTGATTAAGGAAAAAAAAATAAAAAAAATGGTACTGGTATTCTAGTGATGTGGCAGGGTATGTGTTCAAAAAGGGCAAGGTAACTTAAACTGATAATATCTGGTGGTATTGCGGTATTCTCTTATTGGATCGACTGTAACAATCGAGTCGTTGATGGCATAGTGAAATTTCTGAATGACTTTCATGGTATGAATGGACGCTTGATGCGTGTTATATGTTCGTACGGTGGAGCGTGGAATCGGGCATAGTGATTCATGTTCTATAGATGTGTTGGAGACTAGAAGTTCTCGTAATCCGCCTACACAGTGGTGGTATATCGTGTGTATCGTCACCGCTTAGCGATTATTGGAAATTGGAAGCCCTAGTGGCTCTCTCTCTCTCTTCACTTGATATGATGAATTTGGGTTAGGATATTTGATTGCAGACCGGTTGTCATAAGTCAGGGAGACTAGACTAATGCGATATGGAATATGTCAGAAAATGTCACAAATTGCGCAGCAGAGTGCATCGGATTATGTTCAAGCGGGGAAGATGTACCCCAGGACCAGCGGACGGCTGGTAGGTATTGTTCTGTCGGTTGGGCCTTCATGGCGGATGTCAGTGTAGAGGTCTCTGCCATTGATTCAGTTTCGGTATTGAGGAACTTTATCAGATGTGTTTCTTGTGGCTGAACTGTAGGCTATATATGTCTATTGTCATGAGTAACTTGACTCGATGTGCATTCCCTTTAGCTAGATTTATGCGTGGATTGGGTGGCACGCCACCACAAGTATGGTATCTGGATCGGGTGGCATGCCACCACAGGTATGGTACCTAGATCGGGTGGCACGTTGCCATGGGTATTGTCACGCCCCAATTCGAGTGACATTACTGGCACCTGACCGGGTAGCCCCAGTCAAGCGGACCTGTGTGCCTTTCTATCCCACGCATTACCCATGTGTTGTTTATTACTCATAAACCAAGATCTAACTAATTATAACTAATTCAACATTTTACAAACATAACCACACTATTAATATTACTAACAAGTTACAATTTACAACGTCTGACATATACATATACATACATAGGCCATAGTCCCACAGTTTACTGTCTACGGAGCCTCTAGGATACAAAGGACGATACAATACTTGCCGGTAACAAGGCTCCGGCTATACCTTACACAAAATCCAAAATAAAGTCCAAAATAAAAGTGGCATGAGCCACACAGGGCCCCGAGGAAGAAAGGGGCTCAGCAAAACGGGAAGTGAAAGATAAAGGATACTACTGCCGATGAGATGAAGTGCCTGCTACCGATCAACCTAAAATCATAACATGAATGTAGCGCCCCCAGCAAAAGGGACGTCAGTACACTAGAATTGTACTAGTATGTATGGACAAACTTTGTCCCAAGTAAACTCAAGCCATTAAATTACATCAAGAATTAATTAAGAGAGCCAACCATGTTTTCCACATTTTCCTCATTTCAGATAATTCTCAACACAAAGCATGTTCTAAGATCAACAAATAGAACAATAACCAATCAATCATGTAAAACACAAGTAGTCAAACAAAGGGGCAATCAGTGCCCCACGGGTTGCAAACTCTCCTGCTGTCTCCTTTCACAATTTCACATCATTGAGTTTTATATCAATTTTCAATAGCGATTTCGATCGCTTTCCATCCTTATTACCTCGTCCACCCTTATTACCTCGGCCACCCTTATCACCCCAACCCACACCTTATTACCTCATGTTGCAGCGCGCAACCCGATCCCACCGTACACTTTCAATCACAACAATTACAAACAACAAATAAGGCACTACACACAATTACAACAAATTCAAATAAGCAACTTACAATTCGATTCATATTCTCAAATACTTTTCAAACTGATATCACAACCAAGTTACCATGTTTCCATATTCGAGAGTACTCACACAAGTATGTTCAACAATTCACCACAATTCAAGTGTTTCATCTCTTTCCACAAGAAACCATATATGCCAACACAACAATTGTTCTCAGTTCTTTACCAATTCCAATTCCCTTGTTATCTTTCAATTCATATTTCATACCACACCACATGTAGTTTAACATCAATTAGATACCCAACAACAAAATCAACAAAATACACACAATCTCTAAAATTAACACATGCCAAACGAATTGCACACATAAGGGCGATTTCACAAGAATCAAAGTTAGCCATACATACCTCGATTGAGCTTTCCTTAAGTTACTACAACACTCCAAAAACTCTAGCAATTCCAATCTACTATGAGACATAACAAAATTAAACATATATTAGAAAGATATTCATGAAACTAGCTCATTTGAGCATTTTATCAAATACTAGTTCGACATCTTGATTTCAAATTCCCTTTTCAAGAATTTCTTCATTCCCTAACCCAATCTTTACTTATTTATGTTCAAAAATCTTCCCATAAACCTAAGTTGTACATGAATGTATACACAATACTAATATACCCAAGAATCATACCTCAATAACTCATCTTATACACCAAACTCGAAATTAAAACCCTAGGGTATAGAATCTTACCTCTTAGATGAAGAACTTGCTATCTTGATTCTTGAAGATTGATGCAAGATTTGGATGATTTAAATGTTGGGTTCCTCCTCTCTCTAAAATGCTCTCACCACTCTCTAAAATCAGTAAGAAATGACCCCAAAATGAACCCCAAAGCCTATATATTGAAAAGGGGTCGGGTTATAAAAATAAAAGAATTAACTGGGCTTTTCGGGTTAAGTTTGCGACAGGAATGCGACCGCATTGTTAACAATGTGACAGGAAATATTGTCGCACATTTGACACAAGACAGCATTTTCTAGCCTTTGGTAGTTTGAGCATAACTTTGTGTAGGAATGTCCAAATGACGAACGGTTTGAAGCGTTGGAAACTAGACTCAAAGGGCTTTCATTTGATATGCTATTCACCACATAAAACCTTATACATAATTATATATGATCCTTTTAAGTGGAGCCATGTGCGAATCCATTTGGAATTTTGGCGTATTTCAAAAATTTTCCCATTTGGCTTATACTTGGGCTTCCATTTGGACCTCATATCACTTACCATAAGACTTACTCATATTTATCAAGTCTAATTGATGTCCATCATGTTCATAGCACATAAAATATAATAATTAGCCTACGTGGCACCACAGAATCCTATATTACTTAGCGAAATTTTCTGGGGCCTTACATTCTCCCCCCCCCCCCTTAGGATCATTCGTCCTCGAATGAGGAGTATAGTCTTTCCAAACACTTTAACATCACACATCTCCTTTCTAACCTACCTCCAGTCTCAAAATTTTCACTAACTCATAAATTTTTCAAATATTTCGGCAGAGTTTCCTTTGTAACTAGGCCTATTCACCTGCCAGAGAATCACCAAAATCTTCTTAACCACACATCCACAACTGTACATAGCACCACAATGTATATATCTACAATCCTAATCCCAGTATTACAAGAACTACATTAACATATGGATACCAGAACATGGATTGCACAGTTTTACATGAAAATACCTATATAGTACATTCCAAGTCAAAACTAACTGGTATTCAATCAAACGAAAGTACTTTCCTTCCACGACACATTTATCCTTCCACACCACATTATCGACTTACAAGCATTGTCATAACACCTTCTCAAGAATAATATCAACTCCCAAACATACATAACAAGGATGACAGATAAACATCTTGCATGAGATAACTATCCATTGACTTTACCTTTTGATAACTTCCATTGTACAATTTACACTCCACTGGATATTGCAATTCATGCTAACAACAATAACCCACAATTCCATAACTTGGCATCATACCATCAAGGATGTCAGTTCATAGTAAACAAACAATCATGTATTCATAGTAGTCCT